>JAWQFJ010019683.1:87500-97500 GCA_034096865.1 Theodoxus fluviatilis | reverse complement strand
GTGCGCCTGTGACAAGAGTACATTTAGGTTATTTGGTCTCTAAAGAATACTTTCAATAGTGCTTGTTCATTTAAATTTAGATATTTGGCCTTTGTTTTCAAACATATGTGACCGGCCATGACAAAACCAGTGCTAAGTCGCGCGGCCCTATTTTGCGCTAAGTCTGAGAAAAGGCAGGGAGGGTCAATGTGGGTGATTTTCACTTTTTGATAAAAATAGATTCTACATGGTTCAAACTATCATGCCAGTAAAGGAAACATTTTGAAAAATTATATTTTGATGGTAAAATAAAGACTTTTGTGTTATGTATTGTTTCAAAAGCTCCCTGTAATTAGCGTTAATTGCCTCATTTTAGCCGCAATAAACACACCTAAACCCTTGCAGAACCCCTTCATGTTATATACTGTTAGAAAGGCCGCTCTCTCGGCGTTCCCGCTCTGTGAATGTTGAAGAAAAATAAGGTCAGCTATGTTTGGAAACAGAGTTTGAAATATCGTTGCTAAGGTGTCTGAAGAGGGTAAATCTTCTGAGACCATTTTTTCAAAATGACCGGTGCTTCAGTACCCAACTTGAAATGCCTGTAACTCTAATTAACTCACACTGTTCATTCTTATATCAAAACAAACAGAAATGAATGCAGAATTCAAAAATATTAAAACCCTATTTTGTCCAAAAAATGACTTAGCACTGGTTTTGTCATGGCTGGTCACATATTTCCTTGCACTGTATACAAGAAAAGTTTTATTTTAATAGTATTATGAGATGTTATTGTTCATTCTCTATTTTGTTCTTTTTACGAGCTACCTCTCTACTCCTGCTAGCAAACAAATAACGGAATAATATTATAACATTACCTAGCTCTGTTTTTGGAGTGTTTTGTTTCCCCCTCCAAGGCCAAATTCACATTGTTTTCTGTGTGCTCACATTTCACCACATCACACACAGAAAGTGTAAAACTGTGACATAAAGAAACCTGAATTGAAAACTTGAGAAGAGTTGGTAGGTTGTGTTCAGTGTGTGACCAGGTCTGTGCTGTTGAAGAGTTGGTAGGTTGTGTTCTGTGTGTGACCAGGCCTGTGCTGTTGAAGAGTTGGTAGGTTGTGTTCAGTGTGTGACCAGGCCTGTGCTGTAGAAGAGTTGGTAGGTTGTGTTCAGTGTGTGACCAGGTCTGTGCTGTCTGTTTCAGGATCAAGAAGCTAATCGGCTACAGCAGCGAGGAGCTGGTTGGCAAGTCTCTCTTCGACTACCATCATGCTGAAGACTCAGAGCTAATCCGCCGAGCCTACAAGACCTGTGAGTTGGAAAGCCATTACATGGCATGGCACTCTTTGGCAGATCATCAGCACTTTAGCATTAAACAGTGTCTTACTGTTCCTTGGTGCAAATCTTTCTAGATTTTTGCATCTAAGTGCCTGTGCATGACACTCTGTTACAGATATAACCCTGTAATAAAGTAGGAGATGAAATAGAGGATGTTTAATCTAGTGTTTGATGGTTGCTTTTTCACATTCCTCACTATTGCCGGAATCCCTCTTTGTATTGAATTTTAAACAGCATTCTATCTCCGTGAAGGAAAAATGAAAATGGTTGACTGCTAAAAGTTTCTGGATGCTGTGGGCTGATGTAGTGGGCGGTGAGGTGGTTATCTAGATGCTGCAGGCTGTTGTAGTGGGCGGTGAGGTGGTTATCTAGATGCTGCAGGCTGTTGTAGGGGGCGGTGAGGTGGTTATCTAGATGCTGCAGGCTGTTGTAGGGGGCGGTGAGGGGGTTATCTAGATGCTGCAGGCTGTTGTAGTGGGCGGTGAGGTGGTTATCTAGATGCTGCAGGCTGATGTAGTGGGCAGTGAGGTGGTTATCTAGATGCTGCAGGCTGTTGTAGGGGGCGGTGAGGTGGTTATCTAGATGCTGCAGGCTGTTGTAGTGGGCGGTGAGGTGGTTATCTAGATGCTGCAGGCTGATGTAGTGGGCAGTGAGGTGGTTATCTAGATGCTGCAGGCTGTTGTAGGGGGCGGTGAGGTGGTTATTCGGATGCTGCAGGCTGTTGTAGGGGGCGGTGAGGTGGTTATCTAGATGCTGCAGGCTGCTGTAGGGGGCGGTGAGGTGGTTATCTAGATGCTGCAGGCTGTTGTAGTGGGCAGTGAGGTGGTTATCTAGATGCTGCAGGCTGTTGTAGTGGGCGGTGAGGTGGTTATCTAGATGCTGCAGGCTGTTGTAGGGGGCGGTGAGGTGGTTATGTAGATGCTCCAGGCTGTTGTAGGGGGCGGTGAGGTGGTTATCTAGATGCTGCAGGCTGTTGTAGTGGGCGGTGAGGTGGTTATTCAGATGCTGCAGGCTGTTGTAGGGGGCGGTGAGGTGGTTATCTAAATGCTGCAGGCTGTTGTAGGGGGCGGTGAGGTGGTTATTCGGATGCTGCAGGCTGTTGTAGGGGGCAGTGAGGTGGTTATTCGGATGCTGCAGGCTGTTGTAGTGGGCGGTGAGGTGGTTATCTAGATGCTGCAGGCTGTTGTAGGGGGCGGTGAGGTGATTATTCGGATGCTGCAGGCTGTTGTAGGGGGGCGGTGAGGTGGTTATCTAGATGCTGCAGGCTGTTGTAGGGGGCGGTGAGGTGGTTATCTAGATGCTGCAGGCTGTTGTAGGGGGCGGTGAGGTGGTTATCTAGATGCTGCAGGCTGTTGTAGGGGGCGGTGAGGTGGTTATTCGGATGCTGCAGGCTGTTGTAGGGGGGCGGTGAGGTGGTTATCTAGATGCTGCAGGCTGTTGTAGGGGGCGGTGAGGTGGTTATTCGGATGCTGCAGGCTGTTGTAGGGGGCGGTGAGGTGGTTATCTAGATGCTGCAGGCTGTTGTAGGGGGCGGTGAGGTGGTTATCTAGATGCTGCAGGCTGTTGTAGGGGGCGGTGAGGTGGTTATTCGGATGCTGCAGGCTGTTGTAGGAGGCGGTGAGGTGGTTATCTAGATGCTGCAGGCTGTTGTAGGGGGCGGTGAGGTGGTTATCTAGATGCTGCAGGCTGTTGTAGGGGGCGGTGAGGTGGTTATTCGGATGCTGCAGGCTGTTGTAGTGGGCGGTGAGGTGGTTATCTAGATGCTGCAGGCTGTTGTAGTGGGCAGTGAGGTGGTTATCTAGATGCTGCAGGCTGTTGTAGGGGGCGGTGAGGTGGTTATCTAGATGCTGCAGGCTGTTGTAGTGGGCGGTGAGGTGGTTATCTAGATGCTGCAGGCTGTTGTAGGGGGCGGTGAGGTGGTTATCTAGATGCTGCAGGCTGTTGTAGTGGGCGGGAGGTGGTTATTCGGATGCTGCATGCTGTTTTAGTGGGCGGTGAGGTGGTTATTCGGATGCTACAGGCTGTTGTAGGGGGCGGTGAGGTGGTTATTCGGATGCTTCAGGCTGTTGTAGGGGGCGGTGAGGTGGTTATGTAGATGCTCCAGGCTGTTGTAGGGGGCGGTGAGGTGGTTATCTAAATGCTGCAGGCTGTTGTAGGGGGCGGTGAGGTGGTTATTCGGATGCTGCCGGCTGTTGTAGGGGGCGGTGAGGTGGTTATCTAGATGCTGCAGGCTGTTGTAGGGGGCGGTGAGGTAGTTATCTAGATGCTGCAGGCTGTTGTAGTGGGCGGTGAGGTGGTTATCTAGATGCTGCAGGCTGTTGTAGGGGGCGGTGAGGTGGTTATCTAGATGCTGCAGGCTGTTGTAGGGGGCAGTGAGGTGGTTATCTAGATGCTGCAGGCTGATGTAGTGGGCGGTGAGGTGGTTATCTAGATGCTGCAGGCTGATGTAGTGGGCGGTGAGGTGATTAATGACAAATGGTGAAGCTGATGTTGGCTTCTCAGATATGACAGTAAAGGGATGAGGGTCTTGGTGATGAAACCTGCATTGAGAGATGACAGAAGTGCATACAACTGTAGGCACAGCAGTGTGGAACATTGTGCTGCATAGATCTCCGTTTTAAAATGGCAAAGTGAGCTGCTGAAGTGCTGTGTTGGAATGTGTCAGAATCAGGATCTGACAGATGAGTTGGCATAGACACCAATCTAAAGCAGTAACTTGAGCTCCTCTTGCAGTCTTGCTGTCCATGTGGCATTCTCCATGCCACTTTGCCACTGGACTGGATTTCTCAAGATAAAAGCTGCTTTTGACAGTTTGCAGTGCTAATTTCTGCAATATACTATTTGACCTTATCATGTGTATAGTTTTTGACTCACATGCGAAGCAAAAGTGAGTCTATGTACTCACCCGTGTCGTCCGTCCGTCCGGGCGTAAAAACTTAAACGTTGGATTTTTCTCGGAGACTATTAAGTCTATCAACACCAAATGTGGCATGATGGTGTATGATGACAAGGCCTCTAAAACCATACATGGTGACTTGACCTTGCTTCAAGGTCAAGGTCGCAGGGGCCATAAATGTTGTACAAAAAACAGTCATTTTTCACATTTTCTCAATTTTCTCTGAAGTTTTTGAGATTGGATACCTTACCTATATATGGTATATAGGGCAAAATAAGCCCTATCTTTTGATACCAGTTTGGTTGACCTTGCTTCTAGGTCAAGGTCACAGGAGCTCTTCAAAGTTGGATTGTATACCTATTTTGAAGTGACCTTGACCCTGAACTATGGAAGATAACTGTTTCAAACTTAATAATTATGTGGGGCACATGTTATACTTTCATCATAAGACACATTTGGTCACATATCATCAAGGTCAAGGTCACTTTGACTCTAATGAAATGTGACCAAAATGGGGTAGTGAACCACTAAAAGTGACCATATATCATGGTAGAAAGTGCCAATAAGCACCATTGTGCTTCCTATGTCTTGAATTAACAGCTTTGTGTTGCATGACCTTGGATGACCTTGACCTTGGGTCAAGGTCACATGTATTTTGGTAGGAAAAATGTGTAAAGCATTTCTTAGTGTATGATGTCATTGGTAGGTTTAGTTGTTTGACCTTGACCTTGAATGTCACCTGAAGGTCAAGGTCATATAAAGGTCAAGGTCAAGCATGTTAGTTGTATGGGCTTTGCCCTTCTTGTTTAAATAAAGAACTTGTCAAGGATTAGGTGTGAAATAATGCATGAATGAAAGAATGAATGAATGAGGCTTAACAGCCAATCAGCCTGAAAAGGATATGTGTGGCCTATAAAAGGTGATAAAAATCCCTTCAGGGGTTACATAGATTAAAGTTAAAATCGCTTTTACAAGGTAGAAGTAAAATTGAACATGAAAAGTTCAGTGCACTTAAAACTTTAGCATTAAAGGCCTATAAAAGTGAAGAATCTCATCACAGATGGAGGATGTTTCAAAATATCAAGAGGAACTTTGGCATTAAACATCTCTCTCAGAGTCTTGCAGTAGTATAGCAGGCCAAGGTTTAGGTTGAGTGTTGTGTCCACTGTGGATATGAGTTGGAACTGTCTCTGTGTTTCAGTGTTTGACAAGGGACAGACCATGACCGAGGAGTACCGTTTCCTGGCCAAGAGAGGGGGCCTGGTGCGCATCATCACCCAAGCCACCGTCATCCGCAACAACCGCACCCAGAAGCAGCAGTGGGTGGTCTGTGTCCACTACGTCCTCAGGTGAGGATGGACCCCTTCAGCTTGCACAGTGTTCTGTCTTTTTGCCTTGTGTGGTGTTCTGTCTTTTTGCTCTGTTATACTTATGGTGTTCTGTGTTTTTGCCTTGTTATGGTGTTATGTTTTTGCCTTGTTATGGTGTTCTGTTTTTGCCTTGTGTGGAGTTCTGTCTTTTTGCTCTGTTATGGTGTTCTGTGTTTTTGCCTTGTTATGGTGTTCTGTTTTTGCCTTGTTATGGTGTTCTGTTTTTGCCTTGTGTGGAGTTCTGTCTTTTTGCCTTGTGTGATGTTCTGTTTTTGACTCACATGCGAAGCAAAAGTGAGTCTATGTACTAACCCATTTCGTCCGTCCGGGCGTCCGAAAACTTTAACGTTGGATTTTTCTCAGAGACTATTAAGTCTATCAATACCAAATGTAGCATGATGGTGTATGATGACAAGGCCTCATAAAACATACATAGTGACTTGACCTTGCTTCAAGGTCAAGGTCGCAGGGGCCATAAATGTTGTCTAAAAAACAATCATTTTTCACATTTTCTCAATTTTCTCTGAAGTTTTTGAGATTGGATACCTGACCTATATATGGTATATAGGGCAAAGTAATCCCTATATTTTGATACCAGTTTGGTTGACCTTGCTTCAAGGTCAAGGTCACAGGAGCTCTTCAAAGTTGGATTGTATACATATTTTGAAGCGACCTTGCCCCTGAACTATGGAAGATAACTCTTCCAAACTTCATAACATTGTAGTACACATGTTATACTTTCATCATGAGACACATTTGGTCACATATCATCAAGGTCAAGGTCACTTTGGCCCTTATGAAATGTGACCAAAATGGGGTAGTGAACCACTAAAAGTGACTATATCTCATGGTAGAAAGTGCCAATAAGCACCATTGTGCTTCCTATGTCTTGAATTAACAGCTTTGTGTTGCATGACCTTGACCTTGGGTCAAGGTCACGTGTATTTTGGAAGGAAAAATGTGTAAAGCAGTTCTTAGTGTATGATGTCATTGGTAGGTTTAGTTGTTTGACCTTGACCTTGAGGGGCACCTGAAGGTCACGGTCATGTAAAGGTCAAGGTCAATCATGTGAGTCGTATGGGCTTTGCCCTTCTTGTTTTGCCTTGTTATGGTGTTCTGTGTTTTTGCCTTGTGTGAAATTCTGTCTTTTGCCTTGTGTGATGTTCTGTTTTTTTGCCTTGTTATGGTGTTCTGTGTTTTTGCCTTGTTATGGTGTTCTGTCTTTTTGCCTTGTTATGGTGTTCTGTCTTTTTGCCTTGTGTAGTGTTCTGTCTTTTTGCCTTGTGTGGTCTGTGTTTTTGCCTTGTGTGGAATTCTGTCTTTTTGCCTTGTGTGGAATTCTGTCTTTTTGCCTTGTGTGATGTTCTGTCTTTTTGCCTTGTTATGGTGTTCTATCTTTTTTCCTTGTGTGGAATTCTATCTTTTTGCCTTGTATGGTGTTCTGTCTTTTTGCCTTGTTGTGATGTTCTCTTTTTGCCTTGTTATGGTGTTCCGTCTTTTTGCCTAGTGTGGAATTCTGTCTTTTTGCCTTGTGTGGTGTTTAGTCTTTTTGCCTTGTTATGTGTTCTGTGTTTTTGCCTTGTGTGGTGTTCTGTCTTTTTGCCTTGTGTGGTGTTCTGTGTTTTTGCCTTGTTATGGTGTTTAGTCTTTTTGCCTTGTTATGTGTTCTGTCTTTTTGCCTTGTGTGGTGTTCTGTCTTTTTGCCTTGTGTGGTGTTCTGTCTTTTTGCTTTGTTATGGTGTTCTGTCTTTTTCTTTTGTGTGGTGTTCTGTCTTTTTGCCTTGTGTGGAGTTCTGTCTTTTTGCCTTGTTATGGTGTTCTGTCTTTTTGCTTTGAGTGGTGTTTCTTTTTGCCTTGTGTGGTGTTCTGTGTTTTTGCATTGTTATGGTGTTCTGTCTTTTTGCTTTGAGTGGTGTTGTTTTTTTACCTTGTGTGGTGTTTCATCTTTTTGTTTTGTGTGGTGTTATGTCTTTTTGTTTTGTGTGGTGTTCTGTCTTTTTTGTGTGTGTGGTGTTCTGTGTTTTTGCCTTGTAATAGTGTTCTGTCTTTTTGCTTTGTGTGGAGTTCCATCTTTTTGTCTTGCATGGTTTCTAGCATGCTGTTAATTTTGTCTCGGGTATTAAAGACGATAGGTATGGTATTTTTTTCAGTCATCTGATGGAGATTTCCAAAACAACTTTTATGCAATTCTTGGTTAGAATGTAATAATACGCAGTTTTGAGATAGAATTATACTGAAGTGAACACATGGTTTGATTCACATGCTTTGAGATACAGTACAAGCATTCTCTGCATCAGTCAGGTGTGAAGAGCGGCTGTCCTGTCTGGTCCTTGACCAGAGTCACTTTCTGCCTACAGCGAGGTGGAGGAGAAGAGGGCCATCATGGCAGTGGAGCAGCAGCAGGCAGCAGCAGTGGAGGAGGAGGAGGAGGCGGTGGAGGAGGTGCTGCCAGAGGAGATGGTGGCACCTTACATCGGCTTCCACACTGACAAGATCTTCGCACCGCGCACCAAGGACATGGATGAGGGACTGCTTCCTGCTTCCATCAAGGCCCTGTGTGAGTTGCCTCCCCTTCCCATGCCAGGGGCCTCAGCCAGTTTTTGTCTGGTAGCTGTGTCATGTATGTGTCAGGACGTCCTAAAGACGTCATAACCAACAAAGTAGATTTCGTCTCAGCTGGTCCTGTCAGATTATGAGAAGCTTTCAGATCATGTGCCTTGTAACTGTGGTGAAAAACTTGTAAGAAGCCTTGTAAAGCTTGATTTTGATGTATGAGATTTCAGCAATAAAATGATTTGCATGTAAACTTAAATTTTATTTAATTATTTGGCAAAATGTGGGAAGAGGGTTTTAAGTTGATGAAATAAGCTATAAATGGCCTTTGTCACATAATGAATTATATGCCCTTGTCTTGATAGTATCAAGAACACCTGGAAAGTGGAATGATATTGCACAGGATGGAGAAACAACATTTCCTTTACATCACCCTTGTCAGCAGTTCATCATACACACTCAACACTCATTTGTCTAATCATTAAACTTTGATAATTAATTTTCCTGTAAACTCCTGATTCACAAGGAATGAGATCAGGCGTTGCAGGATGCTTGGTGAGTGGCTTTACACCATGGCTGTCTTGCTTTTCTCGCTGCAGACGATGACGACGACCTGTCCTGCTTGGCTCCATGGGCCGGGGAACCCAACAAAGAACTCGGCTTCCCTGACCTGGCCCCCTCCTGTAAGTCCCCCCCTCTGCCTGTGAGTGGCTACATGTAGAGAGCCATGCCAAGCAGGGTACATGTGGAAAGCCATGCCAAGCAGGGTACATGTGGAAAGCCATGCCAAGCAGGGTACATGTGGAAAGCCATGCCAAGCAGGGTACATGTGGAAAGCCATGCCAAGCAGGGTACATGTAGAGAGCCATGCCAAGCAGGGTACATGTGGAAAGCCATGCCAAGCAGGGTACATGTGGAAAGCCATGCCAAGCAGGGTACATGTGGAGAGCCATGCCAAGCAGGGTACATGTGGAAAGCCATGCCAAGCAGGGTACATGTGGAAAGCCATGCCAAGCAGGGTACATGTGGAAAGCCATGCCAAGCAGGGTACATGTGGAAAGCCATGCCAAGCAGGGTACATGTGGAAAGCCATGCCAAGCAGGGTACATGTGGAAAGCCATGCCAAGCAGGGTACATGTGGAAAGCCATGCCAAGCAGGGTACATGTGGAAAGCCATGCCAAGCAGGGTACATGTGGAAAGCCATGCCAAGCAGGGTACATGTGGAAAGCCATGCCAAGCAGGGTACATGTGGAAAGCCATGCCAAGCAGGGTACATGTGGAAAGCCATGCCAAGCAGGGTACATGTGGAAAGCCATGCCAAGCAGGGTACATGTAGAGAGCCATGCCAAGCAGGGTACATGTGGAAAGCCATGCCAAGCAGGGTACATGTGGAAAGCCATGCCAAGCAGGGTACATGTGGAAAGCCATGCCAAGCAGGGTACATGTGGAAAGCCATGCCAAGCAGGGTACATGTGGAAAGCCATGCCAAGCAGGGTACATGTGGAAAGCCATGCCAAGCAGGGTGCATGTGGAGAGCCATGCCAAGCAGGGTACATGTGGAAAGCCATGCCAAGCAGGGAAGGAGACGGCTGCAGAGTGTCGCTGCCGTCTGCTCCCAGGACCAGCTGTTCCACCACTCTTGATTTTGCCCACGTTTAGTGTGATGGGAGAAGCTCTGCTGAGGTTGCTTTTTGATGAGTTTGTTGGAAGGACCGTTGACTTTGATGAGTTTGTTGGAAGGACCGTTGACTTTGATGAGTTTGTTGGAAGGACCGTTGACTTTGATGAGTTTGTTGGAAGGACCGTTGACTTTGATGAGTTTGTTGGAAGGACCGTTGACTTAGATGAGTTTGTTGGAAG
>JAWQFJ010019683.1:57500-82500 GCA_034096865.1 Theodoxus fluviatilis | reverse complement strand
GTGCATGTCTGTGTGTGTGTGTGCATGTCTGTGTGTGTGTGTGTGTGTGTGTGTGTGTGTGTCTGTGTGTGTGTGTGTGCATGTCTGTGTGTGTGTGTGTGTGTGTGTGCATGTCTGTGTGTGTGTGTGTGTGTGTGTGTGTGTGTGTGTGTGTGTGTGTGTGTGTGTGTGTGTGCATGTCTGTGTGTGTGAGTGTAGTGGCCACTAGAGTATAGCAGGCATGAGAGTGTAGTATAGCAGGCACTAAAGTATAGCAGGCACTAGAGTATAGCAGGCACTAGAGTATAGCAGGCACTAGAGTGTAGCAGGCACTAGAGTATAGCAGGCACTAGAGTGTAGTATAGCAGGCACTAGAGTGTAGTAAAGCAGGCACTAGAGTGTAGCAGGCACTAGAGTATAGCAGGCACTAGAGTGTAGTATAGCAGGCACTAGAGTGTAGTGTAGCAGGCACTAGAGTGTAGCAGGCACTAGAGTATAGCAGGCACTAGAGTATAGCAGGCACTAGAGTATAGCAGGCACTAGAGTGTAGCAGGCACTAGAGTGTAGTGTAGCAGGCACTAGAGTGTAGCAGGCACTAGAGTGTAGCAGGCACTAGAGTGTAGTATAGCAGGCACTCGAGTGTAGTGTAGCAGGCACTAGAGTGTAGCAGGCACTAGAGTGTAGTGTAGCAGGCACTAGAGTGAAGCAGGCACTAGAGTGTAGCAGGCACTAGAGTGTAGTGTAGCAGGCACTAGAGTGTAGCAGGCACTAGAGTGTAGCAGGCACTAGAGTGTAGTGTAGCAGGCACTAGAGTGTAGTGTAGCAGGCACTAGAGTGTAGTGTAGCAGGCACTAGAGTGTAGTGTAGCAGGCACTAGAGTGTAGCAGGCACTAGAGTGTAGCAGGACTAGAGTGTAGTGTAGCAGGCACTAGAGTGTAGCAGGCACTAGAGTATAGCAGGCACTAGAGTGTAGTGTAGCAGGCACTAGAGTGTAGCAGGCACTAGAGTGTAGCAGGCACTAGAGTATAGCAGGCACTAGAGTATAGCAGGCACTAGAGTGTAGTGTAGCAGGCACTAGAGTGTAGCAGGCACTAGAGTTTAGTCTAGCAGGCACTAGAGTGTAGCAGGCACTAGAGTATAGCAGGCACTAGAGTGTAGTGTAGCAGGCACTAGAGTGTAGCAGGCACTAGAGTATAGCAGGCACTAGAGTATAGCAGGCACTAGAGTGTAGTGTAGCAGGCACTAGATTGTAGCAGGCACTAGAGTGTAGCAGGCACTAGAGTGTAGCAGGCACTAGAGTATAGCAGGCACTAGAGTGTAGTGTAGCAGGCACTAGATTGTAGCAGGCACTAGAGTGTAGCAGGCACTAGAGTGTAGTGTAGCAGGCACTAGAGTGTAGCAGGCACTAGAGTGTAGTGTAGCAGGCACTAGAGTGTAGCAGGCACTAGAGTGTAGCAGGCACTAGAGTGTAGCAGGCACTAGAGTGTAGCATGCACTAGAGTGTAGTATAGCATGCACTAGAGTGTAGTATAGCAGGCACTAGAGTGTAGCAGGCACTAGAGTGTAGTGTAGCAGGCACTAGAGTGTAGCAGGCACTAGAGTGTAGCAGGCACTAGAGTGTAGTATAGCAGGCACTAGAGTGTAGTGTAGCAGGCACTAGAGTGTAGCAGGCACTAGAGTATAGCAGGCACTAGAGTGTAGTGTAGCAGGCACTAGAGTGTAGCAGGCACTAGAGTATAGCAGGCACTAGAGTGTAGCAGGCACTAGAGTGTAGCGGGCACTAGAGTGTAGTATAGCAGGCACTAGAGTGTAGTGTAGCAGGCACTAGAGTGTAGCAGGCACTAGAGTATAGCAGGCACTAGAGTGTAGCAGGCAGTAGAGTATAGCAGGCACTAGAGTGTAGTATAGCAGGCACTAGAGTGTAGTGTAGCAGGCACTAGAGTGTAGCAGGCACTAGAGTATAGCAGGCACTAGAGTATAACAGGCACTAGAGTATAGCAGGCACTAGAGTATAGCAGGCACTAGAGTATAGCAGGCACTAGAGTGTAGTGTAGCAGGCACTAGAGTGTAGCAGGCACTAGAGTGTAGCAGGCACTAGAGTGTAGCAGGCACTAGAGTGTAGTGTAGCAGGCACTAGAGTATAGTGTAGCAGGCACTAGAGTATAGCAGGCACTAGAGTGTAGTGTAGCAGGCACTAGAGTGTAGCAGGCACTAGAGTGTAGCAGGCACTAGAGTGTAGTGTAGCAGGCACTAGAGTATAGCAGGCACTAGAGTGTAGCAGGCACTAGAGTGTAGTGTAGCAGGCACTAGAGTGAAGCAGGCACTAGAGTGTAGCAGGCACTAGAGTGTAGTGTAGCAGGCACTAGAGTGTAGCAGGCACTAGAGTATAGCAGGCACTAGAGTATAGCAGGCACTAGAGTATAGCAGGCACTAGAGTATAGCAGGCACTAGAGTGTAGTGTAGCAGGCACTAGAGTGTAGCAGGCATTAGAGTGTAGCAGGCACTAGAGTGTAGTGTAGCAGGCACTAGAGTGTAGCAGGCACTAGAGTATAGCAGGCACTAGAGTGTAGTTTAGCAGGCACTAGAGTGTAGTGTAGCAGGCACTAGATTGTAGCAGGCACTAGAGTGTAGCAGCCACTAGAGTGTAGCAGCCACTAGAGTGTAGTGTAGCAGCCACTAGAGTATAGCAGGCACTAGAGTGTAGCAGGCACTAGAGTGTAGTGTAGCAGGCACTAGAGTGTAGCAGGCACTAGAGTATAGCAGGCACATGAGTGTAGTGTAGCAGTCACTAGAGTGTAGCAGCCACTAGAGTGTAGCAGCCACTAGAGTGTAGCAGCCACTAGAGTGTAGCAGGCACTAGAGTATAGCAGGCACTAGAGTATAGCAGGCACTAGAGTGTAGTGTAGCAGCCACTAGAGTGTAGCAGCCACTAGAGTGTAGTGTAGCAGCCACTAGAGTATAGCAGGCACTAGAGTGTAGTATAGCAGGCACTAGAGTGTAGCAGCCACTAGAGTATAGCAGGCACTAGAGTATAGCAGGCACTAGAGTTTAGCAGGCACTAGAGTGTAGTGTAGCAGGCACTAGAGTGTAGCAGCCACTAGAGTGTAGCAGGCACTAGAGTTTAGCAGGCACTAGAGTTTAGCAGGCGCTAGAGTGTAGTGTAGCAGGCACTAGAGTGTAGCAGGCACTAGAGTGTAGCAGGCACTAGAGTGTAGTGTAGCAGGCACTAGAGTGTAGCAGGCACTAGAGTGTAGCAGGCACTAGAGTGTAGTGTAGCAGGCACTAGAGTGTAGCAGCCACTAGAGTGTAGTGTAGCAGCCACTAGAGTATAGCAGGCACTAGAGTGTAGCAGGCACTAGAGTGTAGCAGCCACTAGAGTATAGCAGGCACTAGAGTATAGCAGGCACTAGAGTGTAGTGTAGCAGCCACTAGAGTGTAGCAGCCACTAGAGTGTAGTGTAGCAGGCACTAGAGTATAGCATCCACTAGAGTATAGTGTAGCAGCCACTAGAGTGTAGCAGCCACTAGAGTATAGCAGCCACTAGAGTATAGTATAGCAGCCACTAGAGTATAGCAGCCACTAGAGTATAGTGTAGCAGGCACTAGAGTGTAGTGTAGCAGGCACTAGAGTGTAGTGTAGCAGGCACTAGAGTGTGGTGTAGCAGGCACTAGAGTGTAGTATAGCAGGCACTAGAGTGTAGTATAGCAGGCACTAGAGTGTATCAGGCACTAGAGTGTAGTGTAGCAGGCACTAGAGTGTAGTGTAGCAGCCACTAGAGTGTAGCAGGCACTAGAGTATAGCAGGCACTAGAGTATAGCAGGCACTAGAATATAGTGTACCAGCCACTAGAGTGTAGCAGGCACTAGAGTATAGCAGGCACTAGATTGTAGCAGGCACTAGAGTGTAGTGTAGCAGGCACTAGAGTGTAGCAGGCACTAGAGTATAGCAGGCACTAGAGTGTAGTGTAGCAGGCACTAGAGTGTAGTATAGCAGGCACTAGAGTATAGCAGGCACTAGAGTGTAGCAGGCACTAGAGTGTAGCAGGCACTAGAGTATAGCAGGCACTAGAGTGTAGTGTAGCAGGCACTAGAGTGTAGTGTAGCAGGCACTAGAGTATAGTGTAGCAGGCACTAGAGTATAGCAGGCACTAGAGTATAGCAGGCACTAGAGTATAGCAGGCACTAGAGTATAGCAGGCACTAGAGTGTAGTGTAGCAGGCACTAGAGTGTAGTGTAGCAGGCACTAGAGTGTAGTATAGCAGGCACTAGAGTATAGCAGGCACTAGAGTATAGCAGGCACTAGAGTGTAGTGTAGCAGGCACTAGAGTATAGTGTAGCAGGCACTAGAGTGTAGCAGGCACTAGAGTATAGCAGGCACTAGAGTATAGTGTAGCAGGCACTAGAGTGTAGTGTAGCAGCCACTAGAGTGTAGCAGGCACTAGAGTGTAGTGTAGCAGGCACTAGAGTGTAGTGTAGCAGGCACTAGAGTGTAGCAGGCACTAGAGTGTAGCAGGCACTAGAGTGTAGCAGGCACTAGAGTGTAGTATAGCAGGCACTAGAGTGTAGTATAGCAGGCACTAGAGTGTAGTGTAGCAGGCACTAGAGTGTAGTGTAGCAGGCACTAGAGTGTAGTGTAGCAGGCACTAGAGTATAGTGTAGCAGGCACTAGAGTGTAGTGTAGCAGGCACTAGAGTGTAGTGTAGCAGGCACTAGAGTGTAGTGTAGCAGGCACTAGAGTGTAGTGTAGCAGGCACTAGAGTGTAGCAGGCACTAGAGTGTAGTGTAGCAGGCACTAGAGTGTAGCAGCCACTAGAGTGTAGCAGGCACTAGAGTATAGTGTAGCAGGCACTAGAGTGTAGTGTAGCAGGCACTAGAGTGTAGTGTAGCAGGCACTAGAGTGCAGCAGGCACTAGAGTGTAGCAGGCACTAGAGTGTAGCAGGCACTAGAGTATAGCAGGCACTAGAGTATAGTGTAGCAGGCACTAGAGTGTAGTGTAGCAGGCACTAGAGTGTAGCAGGCACTAGAGTGTAGCAGGCACTAGAGTGTAGCAGGCACTAGAGTGTAGCAGGCACTAGAGTGTAGCAGGCACTAGAGTGTAGCAGGCACTAGAGTGTAGTGTAGCAGGCACTAGAGTGTTGCAGGCACTAGAGTGTAGTGTAGCAGGCACTAGAGTGTAGCAGGCACTAGAGTGTAGTGTAGCAGGCACTAGAGTGTAGTGTAGCAGGCACTAGAGTGTAGTGTAGCAGGCACTAGAGTGTAGCAGGCACTAGAGTGTAGCAGGCACTAGAGTGTAGTGTAGCAGGCACTAGAGTATAGTGTAGCAGGCACTAGAGTGTAGTGTAGCAGGCACTAGAGTGTAGTGTAGCAGGCACTAGAGTGTAGTGTAGCAGGCACTAGAGTGTAGTGTAGCAGGCACTAGAGTGTAGCAGGCACTAGAGTGTAGTGTAGCAGGCACTAGAGTGTAGCAGCCACTAGAGTGTAGCAGGCACTAGAGTATAGTGTAGCAGGCACTAGAGTGTAGTGTAGCAGGCACTAGAGTGTAGTGTAGCAGGCACTAGAGTGTAGCAGGCACTAGAGTATAGCAGGCACTAGATTGTAGCGGCCACTAGAGTGTAGCGGGCACTAGAGTGTATTGTATGGGCCACTCGAGTGGAGTATAGGACCACTAGAATGTATTGTAGGGCCACTAGAGTATAGTGTAGGGGCCATTAAAGTGTAGTGTAGTGGCCACTAGAGTATAGCGGCCACAACAGTGTAGTGTAGGAGCCACTAGAGTGTATTGTATGGCCACTAGAGTGTAGCTCAGTGGACACTGGAGTGTAACAACCACTAGAGTGTAGTGTAGGGGCCACTAGAGTATAGCGGCCACAACGGTGTATTATAGCAGCCACTAGAGTGTAGTGTAAGGGCCACTAGAGTGTAACAACTACTAGAGTGTTGTGTAGTGGCCACTTGATTGTATTGTAGGGGCTACTAGAGTGTAGTGTAGGGAGGCACTATAATGTTGTGTAGTGGCCACTGGAGTGTATTGTATGTATGTATGTATGTATGTATTTTGGCTCTTATATAGCGCCAATCTCACACCCAAAGGCATGCTCAAGGCGCTCAACACGTTCACCCTTTGAATAAAAGAGTTTTTAGCTGTGACTTGAAAGTCTGTATTGAAGGAGATTTCCTCAGTCTGTCTGGGATATCGTTCCAGAGTTTTGGTCCAGCATACGAGAATGCTCTCTCCCCAGATCTCTTGGTGTTGTAGCGTGGCACATGGAGTAATGACTGCGCCGAAGATCTGAGATCCCTCACAGGCTTATAAGTGTTGTGTAGCGGCCAATTGAGTGTATTGTAGGGGCCACTAGAGTGTAACAACCACTAGAGTGTTGTGTAGTGGCCATTAGAGGGTAGTGTAGTTGCCACTAGAGTGTATTGTATTGGCACTAGAGTGTAACAACCACTAGAGTGTTGTGTAGTGGCCACTAGAGTGTAGTGTAGTGGCCACTAGAGTGTAGTGTAGGGGGCACTAGAGCGTAACAACCACTAGAGTGTTGTGTAGTGGCCACTAGAGTGTTGTGCAGTGGCCACTAGAGTGTAGTGTAGGGGGCACTAGAGTGTAACAACCACTAGTGTGTTGTGTAGTGGCCACTAGAGTGTTGTGTAGTGGCCACTAGAGTGTAGTGTAGGGGGCAGTAGAGTGTAATGTAGTGGCCACTAGAGTGTAACAACCACTAGAGTGTTGTGTAGGGGCCACTAGAGTGTGACAACCACTAGAGTGTAGTGTAGGGGGCACAAGAGTGTTGTGTAGCAGGCACTAGAGTGTCGTGTAGGGGTCACTTGAGTGTTGTGTAGCAGGCACTAGAGTGTCGTGTAGGGGCCACTTGAGTGTATTGTAGGGGGCACTAGAGTGTTGTGTAGCAGGCACTAGAGTGTCGTGTAGGGGCCACTTGAGTGTATTGTAGGGGGCACTAGAGTGTTGTGTAGCAGGCACTAGAGTGTCGTGTAGGGGGCACTAGAGTGTTGTGTAGCAGGCACTAGAGTGTCGTGTAGGGGCCACTTGAGTGTATTGTAGGGGGCACTAGAGTGTTGTGTAGCAGGCACTAGAGTGTTGTGTAGCAGGCACTAGAGTGTTGTGTAGCAGGCAGTAGAGTGTCGTGTAGGGGGCACTAGAGTGTTGTGTAGCAGGCACTAGAGTGTCGTGTAGGGGCCACTTGAGTGTATTGTAGGGGGCACTAGAGTGTTGTGTAGCAGGCACTAGAGTGTCGTGTAGGGGTCACTTGAGTGTATTGTAGGGGGCACTAGAGTGTTGTGTAGCAGGCACTAGAGTGTCGTGTAGGGGCCACTTGAGTGTATTGTAGGGGCCACTAGAGTATAGCGGCCATGACAGTATAGTGTAGCAGCCACTAGAGTGTAGTGTAGGGGCCACTAGAGTGTAACAACCACTAGAATGTTGTGTAGTGGCCATTAGAGTGTAGTGTAGTTGCCACTAGAGTATAGCGGCCACAGCAGTGTAGTGTAGCAGCCACTACAGTGTATTGTAAGGCCACTAGAGTGTATTGTAAGAGTGTAACAACCACTAGAGTGTAGTGTAGTGGCCATTAGAGTGTAGTGTAGTTGCCACTAGAGTATAGCAGCCACAACAGTGTAGTGTAGCAGCCACTAGAGGGTAGTGTAGGGGCCACTAGAGTGTAGTGTAGGGGCCACTAGAGTGTAGTGTAGTGGCCACTAGAGTATAGCGGCCGCAACAGTGTAGTGTAGCAGCCACTAGAGTGTATTGTATTGGGCACTAGAGTGTAAAAACCACTAGAGTGTGTAGTGTAGGGGCCACTAGAGTGTAACAACCACTAGAGTATAGTGTAGGGGCCATTAGAGTGTAGTGTAGTTGCCACTAGAGTATAGCGGCCACAGCAGTGTAGTGTAGCAGCCAATAGAGTGTATTGTAAGGCCACTAGAGTGTAGTGTAGGGGCCACTAGAGTGTAACAACCACTAGAGTGTTGTGTAGTGGCCATTAGAGTGTAGTGTAGTTGCCACTAGAGTATAGCGGCCACAACAGTGTAGTGTAGCAGCCACTAGAGGGTAGTGTAGGGGCCACTAGAGTGTAGTGTAGGGGCCACTAGAGTGTAGTGTAGTGTAGTGGCCACTAGAGTATAGCGGCCGCAACAGTGTAGTGTAGCAGCCACTAGAGTGTATGAGCGACTTTTTTGGAAATTATCTCCCTTGCCGCCGCTTGGCGGCGCGTCGGCTCCAAGGGGCTTGGTTGGTACACAGGACAAGTTCTTTCGCGTAGATTAGACCTGAGTGTTCGAGGTTTTTTAATTGTTTTCTTGCTGTCGCTTTCAAATCTGTTCACAGTACTAGGCTGGCTGGTTTACTTAGATGTGATTTTTTTTAATGCGTGCTAGCTGATATTAGGTTTAGAGCTTGAATTTTCAATGATATTACGCTTACAACTCCAGAGTTGGAACCAATGAAAACCACGGAAAGAGATGGCCGTTTCGTTCCTTGCATCTCATTGGCCAGCTTGTCATGAGGTCAGCCTGATCACGCGCTGACCTCATGACAGTTGTAAGCGGAAAAAGCGAGTTGTAAGCGTAGATGTGATTTTTTTTATGCGTGCTAACTGATATTAGGTTTAAAGCTTGAATTTTCAATTATATTACGCTTACAACTCGCTTTTTCCCGCTTACAACTGTCATGAGGTCAGCGCGTGATCAGGCTGACCTCATGACAAGCTGGCCAATGAGATGCAAGGAACGAAACGGCCATCTCTTTCCGTGGTTTTCATTGGTTCGAACACTGGAGTTGTAAGCGTAATATCATTGAAAATTCAAGCTCTAAACCTAATATCAGCTAGCACGCATTAAAAAAAATCACATCTAAGTAAACCAGCCAGCCTAGTACTGTGAACAGATTTGAAAGCGACAGCAAGAAAACAATTAAAAAACCTCGAACACTCAGGTCTAATCTACGCGCAGGGTTCGTACAGGTCATGGAAAACCTGGAAAGTCATGGAATTTGATTTTTCATTTTCCAGGCCTGGAAAGTCATGGAATTTCAACTTAGGTCATGGAAAGTCATGGAATTTAAGAAAGAAAAAAATCCACTGAAGAAGGGCGTGTGCCCGAAAGACTTTGATTTTGGTGTTTGTCGTGTGTTTGTTTCTTATTGATAGAAAGAAAAAAAAAAAAAAAAAAAAAACGTTTTCTAGGCTGTGCTTCGCGCGATACTCTCAATCTAATTTTAAACGCTGAGCACGTCAGGAAAACGTGCCCTTGCATCCCATTGGTTAATTCTGAAGGCTCCTGTGCCTTCTGCTTCCTGATTGGTTCTTTGGCTAGGTGACCTCGTTTCATTTCCACGCCGGTCCGGTCAGTTGGTTCAAGCGAGGACAGAGTGAAAAGAGCATGTATTGTTTGTGGTGCAGTGTTTCTTTGAGAATCAGATTATCATCATGCCTGGAAAGTGTCGCTTTCAAGACTCTTGGACAGGAGACCCTGAATACCGTGAGTGGGTCATGCGAGCGAGAGTGGATGGGATGGCAAAGTGCCGATTTTGTGAAAAAGACTTTGCTGTATCCAACATGGAAGCGCAGCGTTGAAAAGCCACATGAAAGGTGTCGCGCACCAGGCGCGTGCTAAAAAACACCAAGAAGAAAAGAGCAAACGTCAAACACGAATATCAGATTTTGTTCAAACTGCAAAAAATGCTGAGACAGAGTGCTTCAAAGGTGGTGGTTCCAGCTGGCGCTGCTACGCCGGTCGAAACTAGGCCTGCACCCACTGGCAGTGGCAGTAGATCTACTGGGATTGACACTTTCTTGACAACAGAGGACACACTGAAAGCAGAAATTTTGTGGACTTTGAAAATGGTCATGTGGCGAGACAATGCTTTCTCATACCTTCTGTTTATTATTATTGTTAAAATGATTAGCATGTGTCTGCTGAGCCGTAGCTTTAGCGGTTTTTCATTGCCCTGAGCCGGTGTTAGCAGAGAAATGACTCCGTGTAAGGAGGGTGACTTGGAAGTGTTACGAGTGGTGGACTCCACTGGCGTTTTCACGCTAACCAATCTGTGACTTTCAACTTGTGAATTGATCAATCAGAGTGGAGTGGGATGAGCAGTGGGGATTGGACAGACTGAACTTTGTGACGTCAGTGAATGCATTTAAGCAAGTGTCGCCGGATGTTCAGGGCGTCAGTACATTTATTTTTAGCGAAGCAGTGTCATCGGCGCCCTGCTTGGTAGGTGTTTTACTCTTGGCGGTGGCCATATAGAAACGAAGAATGATAGTGGTGAGAAACCTCAGCCCGCCCGGACCCGACTGGAAGAGAACCCCTTTGCCCGGGGGTGGTGGAATGGTGGATGGACAGCCTGCCTGCCTGCCTGCTTGCTTGCTTTGCTGAAGCGAGGCGGCCTGTCTCGCCGGAAAGACCGACTCCTTTCCAGAGAAGAAGAAGAAGGAGGAACCAGTTCCCTCTACACGACCCAGAAGTAGAAATGCTAGAGAGAGAGAGAGAGAATGTCAAGTCTCCGACCCGTTTCATCGTTGTGGTGATTTTCTCCCGGGTCACCGGCTGCAATGTCGGTGCACTCAAACCCCCCTTCCCCCAGCCTCAACCCCTGTGCTAAACGCATTAGGCGTGGGGTGTAGGTCCGTGCATCCACAGCTCCACGATTTCATCAAAAGGTCAGTTAAGTACACTTAGTTTATTATCTCGGCTCAGGGCAGACAGTTTCTTTTCCTTGTTTGTTTTTCTCCATGTCTCATTGCGAGTTTTGAAATGAATTGTTTGCTTGTGCTTGCATTTGATGCATTTTTGAGGCGCTTGCCGCCCATTTCCCTTTCAAGGGTAATTGCATCCTGAATATTAAACAACTTCCTTTGAATTGATACTGGTTTTGCCATTGCTTCATTGTCAGACAGTTACCATCTATCGTTTGAGTGAAGGAATGAAGGTGCGTGCTTGGGTTCTTCAAGATTTCACCCCTAGACATTGAAATAAGCCATTTGATTTATTCAGCTGGGATAAGTTAAATTAGAGTAAAGAACAAGTACGTCACAGGTCATCTCCCACTTCTCATTCTCCAGTACCAAAGGAATGAACGAGCTGTTCCGTCGCATGTTTCCCGACAGTGTCATCGCCTCCAAGTTTGCCTTGAGTGAAAGCAAAGCCCGGTACTTGATAACTTTTGGTCTGGGGCCACATTTCTTAGACATGCTCAAGGCAAAGGCCCGGTCTTCTGATTCTCTGGTGCTGCTCTTTGATGAGTCCCTGAATGCTGAACTTCAGAAGAAACAGCTGGATATCCATGTCCGATTTTGCTATTTACCATTTGGCGCTGGATCGAAATGGCGACCGCATGTCTGTTTCAAAATGTTGCTGTTTCTAACGTAATTTGGTCAAATATAGTTCTGGTTTAATTAGAATAGCTTAAATATATCATATTCAAGAAGGGGATAACGATATATATGCTCATTTCTAAGCCATTTCGAAGACATTAGCGCCATTTTGGTAAATAGCATGACCGTCAAAATCACACAATGATTCATGGCGAGTAAGAGCATGACGGCGCAGATGCGATTTTGACGGACAAATCAGCTGAAATTGGTTAGTTTATTGAGGTTTTTGTTTCAGTTTATGCTAGAACAATCAGATAGGAAGATATTTATTGCAATATTTTGCACATATTGGAAAAAGTATTGTAGAACTCGGGACCTTCAGCGAGTGCTAAATAGACGCCGCACGCGATGTTCGAAGAAATTTCATCAGACCGGAAGTGGCCGTCGGTTCGATAGAATCCACTTTTTCTAGGATTCGCACATATCAATAACACAAAATACCAATGTAACATGAAAGATGAAAGTCTTTCTGAGTTGTCTAATTTTTTTTAACTAGTGGTAGGATTCCATGGTAATTTGTATCAAATCTTTGCGCTACTACAGTACTAGCCAAAATGCACTCGGCAATACCACTTCACTTTCATGGCTAATTGTGGACAATCCACAAAATATTGTGAATAAAAACAAGAATGAAAGTTGTTTATGAAGCAGAAGGTTTCAAGAACATGTGTCGTGTAGTTTTGTGTTAATCCGTCTTATTTCCGCTGAGAACATACAAGCCGATTACGTAAAAAAAAACACCCTCCGCCACTACCGACTCGTGGTGGCTCGACGGAGTTTGCATTTCGCGACTCGGGTTGGTCTCTTCTAAACACTCGTCCGTCGAAGTTTCTCATTTGATCAAGTTGAAACTTTACTACTCATTAGAGAAAAGATTGCTCTTTCGTTCGGTGTATGTTTGAACTTCCGGTGAAAATCGAAAGACGAGTTATGGATGAAAGTTCTAACGTCATCGGACATTTTGTTAACATTTGCTCACTCCCGCTTTCGTACAGACACCCTCGGATTCTACAAGATTTCCCCCTTCCAACGCTATATTCGATGTTAATGTACGATGAATCTACTTTTTGTCTAGCGCCCGGATTGTGCGCTTGAAAGGAGAAAATAGGCGGAAATGTTCCACCTGTTTGTGCTCGATTACCACATTCAGCGTGCGTTAATCGTTGAAGCACCAGACAATTTGAGACAAAAGTATCATCATTTTAAGGAGTACTTGTTTGAAAATGTTCTGCATTTGTCAGTTTTTGAATCAATCTGCTGTAAAAATAATAACAAGAATTAGATTTTTTTTCAACGGGTGTATTGTGCGTGAGTTTGGTCGTGCGCCATACACTTTTCTCTTTAAAATTGTCATGTATCACAGTACGCTAGGTCATGGAAAATGTTGTTGAAGGTCATGGAAAGTCATGGAAAAGTCATGGAATTTTGTATCTAAAAACCTGTACGAACCCTGTACGCGAAAGAACTTGTCCTGTGTACCAACCAAGCCCCTTGGAGCCGACGCGCCGCCAAGCGGCGGCAAGGGAAATAATTTCCAAAAAAGTCGCTCATTGTATTGGGCACTAGAGTGTAAAAACCACTAGAGTGTGTAGTGTAGGGGCCACTAGAGTGTAACAACCACTAGAGTGTTGTGTAGTGGCCATTAGAGTGTAGTGTAGTTGCCACTAGAGTATAGCGGCCACAACAGTGTAGTGTAGCGGCCACTAGAGTGTGTTTTGCAGGGGCGTTAGAGTGTTGTGTAGCGGCCACTTGAGTGTGATTGGCTGCCATCTTTACTGCAGGGCTGGCCCAGTCGGACAGCGTCCTCTTGAATCTCCTGCTGACTGGCGAGGACAAGAACCATGGGTATAAGGTGCAGGTCCCTCTCAGCCAGCACATCCAGCAAATGGTAAGTGTCAATGTTCCCTCCATCTCTTTGCCCTTTGCCCTCTGCTGTCGTTGCCACCACCAATGCCCCTTTGTCCAAGTGCTTTGCCGCCCTCCTCCTCCTCCTCCTCCTCCTCCTCCTCCTCCTCCTCCTCCTCCTCCTCCTCCTCCTCCTCCTCCTCCTCCTCCTCCTCCTCCTCCCCCTCCTCCTCCCCGCCCCCCTCCTCCTCCTCCTCCTTCTCCTCCTCCTTCTCCTCCTCCTCCTCCTCCTCCTCCTCCTCCTCCTCCTCCTCCTCCTCCTCCTCCTCCTCCTCCTCCTCCTCCCCCTCCTCCTCCTCCTCCTCCTCCTCCTCCTCCTCCTCCTCCTCCTCCTCCTCCTCCTCCACCTCCTCCTCCACCTCCCCCACCTCCTCCCCCTCCTCCTCCCTGTCCTCCTCCTCCTCCTTCTCCCCGTCCCCCTCCTCCTCCTCCTCCTCCTCCTCCTCCTCCTCCTCCTCCTCCTCCTCCTCCTCCTCCTCCTCCTCCTCCTCCTCCTCCTCCCCCACCTCCCCCGCCACCTCCTCCCCCACCTCCTCCCTCCTCCTCCCCCACCTCCCCCACCTCCTCCCCCACCACCTCCTCCCCCTCCTCCTCCCTCTCCTCCTCCCCTCCCTCCTCCCCGTCCTCCTCCTCCTCCTCCTCCTCCTCCTCCTCCTCCTCCTCCTCCTCCTCCTCCTCCTCCTCCTCCTCCTCCTCCTATTCCTCCTCCTCCTCCTCCTCCTCCTCCTCCTCCTCCTCCTCCTCCTCCTCCTCCTCCTCCTCCTCCTCCTCCTCCTCCTCCTCCTCCTCCTCCACCTTCTTCTTCTTCTTCTTCTTCTTCTTCTTCTTCTTCTTCTTCTTCTTCTTCTTCTTCTTCTTCTTCTTCTTCTTCTGCTTCTTCTTCCTACTCCCTTTCCCCCTCTTCTTCACCTTTGCTCCTTTTACTCTCCTTTCTTTACTTTCTTACTTATCTAATTGAGGTGGGAGCTTCACTCAGGTTCAGGTCTTGGTGCCTCAGCCCCATACTCCCAAGCTAGCTCTCCAATGCATGCTGTGTCCGTTTACAGTCGTTAGACCAGCCTGAGATTCTGTGTATGCTTTCAAGGTGCATCCAACACATCTGCGTCATTTGCTCTGTGTGTGTGTGTGTGTGTGTGTGTGTGTGTTAAAAAGCCAATTCCATCATTAATATTGTGCTGTTATATGGTCGATCAGGCCAGCCTCAGAGTAGCTGTGTGTGCTTCCAGGGTCCGTCCAACAGATGTGTGCCTCGAAAGTCACTCTGCCATCTGCTGCTGCCACGGCTGACTCAGCGGGACTGTGAGGTCAACGCCCCCACCCCCAACCACATGTTGTTGATGGGGCCAGAGATCCTGCAGGCCCTGGAGGCCAGTGGCCAGGAAACCAATGGCGTGTAAGGCTGCTCCTCGCCATGCCGCCGTACTGGCCTGACCGCCCTGTCTTGTCCACAAGTAATTGATTTCCCTTTGCATTGCATCAAGGCAGGGATTTGGGGAAAAGGATCTGGCGCTACAAGGGAGGTAACTGTTGTTTTTTGCTAGAGTTACCTCCCATGGTCTGAAGACCTTTTGTTGTTTCCACCATGAAATTGGCATAACCCTCTGATGTTGTTGAACTTGTGTAGGCCTTACAAATGATGACATTATAAAATACTAATTCTGTATTTTTAGTGATCTAAAAAATATGTATCTTCTCATCCACTGATGTTGCCTGGTGTTGACTTATTTTTGAGATTTGCACTGTTGCAGTGTAGGATTTTGCCTCAAAGCATGTATATTTCATGGTGCAGAAGTTTTGGTGATATGGTGCAGGCCTATAAAAAACAGAAGTTTTAGTGCTAGTTGTTTCCATCTTGGCTTGGTTATACAATGTATATTTGATTGATGATGGCTCCTACAATGAGAAAAACATTTTTTTAAGAAACAAAAACAAGAGGAAAAAATGAAAAACAAAAAGTGAAAAAAGTATATTTGTGGATGAAATGTGCAGTAGTTTGTCAAATGTGATCTTGTGAAATTATTGTTTTCACAGTTAAAGAAATTGTCTTTTTTCCTTCTGATTCATCCATGAATTAAAATGGGCATCGTTCACTTTGCAAATAATGTCACAATCACACAATCCTGTAACTTCATTGAAAAGGGAAATTTATGTAGAGCATGGAGTCAGTCTCATAGAAGGCAGAAATCAATGTTTCCCTTGCATTCAGTTACACCTTCCCAGCATGAAGATTTGCAGTGTTGCTGTCCATGGGTGGAAAATTGTGCTGTAGTTTTGGCAATCATAATTATGCTCTTTTGTTGTTTGGTCTTCAGCATGACCAGACCATGTAGTAGCTGTGAGGTCCCATTGTTGTTGCAGTAGGAGGATGGTTTCTCTGTCCTTTGCCTACAGTCTGTATTGTGATACGTAATCCTTGAAATCAACCTGTGGTAGGAGCGGATGAGATCCCAGCATTTGTGGATAGCTTTTGTCCAGAAGAAAATGTTAACTCTGGTTTGCTAGCATCTCCCCAATCTATGCTTGTTTGCCTCATTAGAGATTTGTCGCGACTTACTTTCACTTCGTAGATGTTTTAAAGCGTCTCCCCACTCCATGGGTGTTTGCCTTATTAGAGATGTGCCGCGACTTATTTTCACTGCTTAGAAGTTGTTTTAAAGCTGCAGTGTGCCTTGTCATGACATTAGTGTCAGTTTGTATTGATAAAATGACTTGTCAGTACTTTTTTTTTACCTTGAAGGGACATAGTAAGTGTCACTTTTATTGCATGTATAGCCTTTGTCTCCGTCTTTTGTCGCTTATTTTCCTATCCCTTTTTTTTCTCTTTCAATGGTTATGAGTAATTTACAGCCTGTCTATTTAAAGTGGCTTTTGATTTTTACAGAATCCTAGAGGGTGGTGCATTTCCATTGTAGATGATGTAGCTGTCTTCACAGCTTTCTGGTAGATGGTAGATGTACCGTGTTAGCCATTGCTGTTGACAGCTATTTGATGCCACTCATATGTGCACGTCTTTAGCAAAAATACATGACCGTGTGCCCTCTCACACATACACACACATAGACACACACACACTGCACTCACACACACACACACACACACACACACACACACACACACACACACACACACACACTACACTCACACACACACACACACACACACTTCTACTCACATATGCACACACACATGCGCATACACACATATACATGTACACACCACTCGCTCACTCACTCAAGCAGAGCTGAGCATAAACACAATTTACAGAGCATATTTGCAGACTGCATGTCAGAATGCAACAGACACGCACACAGAGTCAGAGACATGCTCATGAACATGCGTGTACATGTGCTGGTTTTACTTATGCCTGTGTTTACACACAATAGCCCTAATGCAGAATAAGTACACCTAAACACATGCACGCACACTGGTGTACCAAAGGGAGCAGATGAAGACAATGTCGTTCCTCACAGCCACTGTGCCTCACAGCCTCACATCACAGCATAGCCTTGCCTCCAAATCCACATAGTTACTTGCCTCCCCCTCGTCACCACTACACCCTTGCACAGAGCTGGTCGAGTGGAACTTTCTCCACACCACATAACACCACATAACACCACATTACACCACACCGCACCACACTACACCACACCGCACCACACCACACCACACCACACCACATGCTACAGCACACCACACACCACACACCACACCACACTACACCACACACCACAGCTCAGCACACCACAGCTCAGCACACCACAGCTCAGCACACTACATCACACCACACCACACCACACCAAGCTTGGAGAGGAGCAGCCTGACTGCTGGCCGTATGGAAATGTCTGCCGCCTGGCAGAGCAGGTCTTGTTGCTTTGTGTGTGTGGACTGTCCTCCAGGATGATGGCTGCTCCCTCCCGAGGCTGGGGGTGGAAGATGGAGAGGAGGAGGAGATGGCAATGATGAATCATGTCATGCAGAAATGTAAGGAGACTGGTGTAGTTTTCTGCAGATCTTGACTTGAAAATGCTTTAGCATGGGGGAATAAAGGAAGAAAGGTGAAGAAAAAAAGGAATGGGTGGCTGGATGGGTGGTGGGGTGGGAGGGGAATGGATTGGCTTGTGTGTCTGGTGGAAATTTGATGCAGAAAAGAGTTGGAATGGAAAATTTAATTGATGATGTCAAAAAGGGTTTGAGTTTATGACTTTGACTAGGAAATCTACACTGGTTTTGCTTTTTTTTTTCTTCTAAACCAATGAAACTGCCTTGTTGATTAGAAGTGGCAGCTGCATTTAAAAATGCATCTCAGACTTGACGCTGACCAAGTTTTGATTTGACTGACGGTAACTTTCTAAAAGGTGCTTGAAAAATGCTTATGGCAAGCTTTCTAGAAAACAAAATCCTTTGGCCCAAAATGAAAAGACTTGGCAGAGTTGATGCCGAGTGAAAGCCAACTTTTCTCATTGTAGGGCAAAGATGAGCGATGCTCCATTCCGTATTAAGGGGGATCTTTTATACGTGTATAGTGGAACCATTGTTTCAGCAGCTGGTGCTCCATGGTGTGGACATCATAGCGAAGGATCCAATCACCCTCGTTGTTGTTACAGTTGTACATCTACACCGGAGTGTTCCGTACGCTCTGATGATGGTCAGCTTTCTGAAGGTGTACGCAGGTCACTGTGCTGAGGGAGAATAACACCACTGAGACCTCACAGATTTGTAACTGACATAATCTTTGTGCAGCCATTTTAAATCAAATGTGACATTAAATCGTATTTGTGTCCCTCCCATAGAAATGCTGCTGCTTTTTTCTCCATTGCCTCGATCCATGCCCAGGCTTTTAGCACTGACGGAAGCATTCTTCGGTGCAGTGTCCAAGTTCTGGCCTCCCTTTCGACAGCTCATGTCATCCCACTCAGATCTCATTGCCTGTTGAAGGAGTTTCAAAATGGAAGTTTTTGCAGTGTTTTTTACATCGTCCCTTTTCATGGGAAGTCTTTTAAAGAGCAAGTATTATCATTTGACAAGAATCCCCGTGCCAATATATATATATATATATATATATATATATATATATATATATATATATATATATATATATAAAGATGGCATACACCAACACGAATAAACTTGGACGATATTTTTTATGAAGGAATTTTCCTCTTTGGGTCCTTGTCGATCTTGCAGTCTGGCCAGGAAAAGAAGACTGGGAGAGTGAAATGAGGAATAGGACTGAATAGTTTGCTTGTCTTTTTTTCCTCTTCAGCACTGACGAGTAGCCACTGTTAGTTCCCCTGGCCAGACATGTCTGTACTTACTCTACTCAATTCTACTGGACTCGACTGACGCCACGTCACACTGTGCAGTGCTGTGCTGTGCTGTGCTGCCCTGAGGTAGTAGTGGGACCAACTCACTGCCGCTCCCTGTGCTTCAATGCAGTGTTGCCCTGTCCGCTTGCTTTGGGACTTCTGACAAGTCTTCTCATTGATGAAGCATGATCAATCGCACGTGCACACACACACACTACACACACACTACGTACACACTGCACACACACTACACACACTCTACACACACACTACACACACACACACGTACTACACACACTTTCTCTCACACACACACATTAGCGCACTACAAATACACACACAGATACACGCTTGTTGGTCGTAGGCCGAATTGACGAGGACCACTTTTGTTATTATTTTGTGACGAAAGTGACTGGCGCTGTGACTTGGATCATAGCGTGCAGGAGTTGCACATTTTGTCGCCCATACTCTCTCGTCCGACACCATCCGAGCCCAGCAGCAAGATACAGTTAAGACGACTGGAGACGCACGCACACACACACACACACACACACACGTACAACGTATTTGCTTCTGTTGTAACGTCATTCTCATCCAACTGTTTGTCTTCTTGTGCCTCATCACCATGAACTCCTGTAAGTTGTTCTTGCATGGTAACATCAATAAAAAGTCAAAATTGCCTTTGAGGATTTTGTTTTTGTCTCGGTGTCTTATAATGAATCTCGAGCAAGAGGACCTGTTTACGCTCCATGCTTGAATGGACGCAGACGCGGTCTGTTTAGACCGTGGTGATGATGAGGAAAGGCTGTCACGTGAAGGGCTGCTGCACTGGCTAGGGGGGGTGGGGGTGGAGGTGGGGGGGGGGGGGGGGGGCGAGGGAGCCCCAAGCTGTAGCGGACCTCATCCCTGTGGGATGGGCGAGATGCCGCTAAGTCAGGATGACCTGTTGCAGTACCGATGTCATTCCCCCCTCATGGGTTAGAGTGTATAAGAATAGACCTACTGTGTCTCCCCATGCGTTTCGTGAGAGGCGAATAAGAAAAGATATCAGGACTTGACATGGTCTTAATCTGAACAAATCTTTCGTGATCAGTGGCCTTGAATAGCCTACACCGGCTGACAGGCTGATAAACTCCATCCGTCAGCCGTTGTAGGCTTCGTAAGACCATTCAACATGGAATATCAATACAGCTGGTCAGAGAAAGGTCAAGTCAGGTCTCCAGTTCCCCAGTCATTCTGGGCAAAACTGGTCATCTTCAATGAAGTTTTGAAGGGAAAAAAGTCGGATAAATAACCGCTAATCAACCAAAAGCTTTCCAAGCAAAGCGTTTAAGAAAAGATCCCAATAAAAAATCATGAGCGAAAGAATGAAACAAATGAATGAAAATCAATTGATGACCTATCACAAGAGGCTATGCAAAGTACGTTACATTATAGAAGTGAACGTATGTACATGTAATTAAACACGTTTTCAAGAACCTTAAACTCGCAGGAAGGAACGAGAAATTGTGTGTAAAAAAGAATTAATGAACGGACGGTCGGACGGACGGGTGAACATACTTTTGATCACCAGTTTCTCACGATTGACGACGTCGAGTCCTTGGTGTAAAATAAAAATTGTCGATTACAACTATATAGACGCCGATGAAAAACATCTGACCAAACGCTGTGCGTACCGACAATTGGCGAGAGACGCACGTAAATATCTCGGATAGATCGGATAGATTCTAAACTCAGAGCTGCCGCTGACCTTGATCAGTAGAATAGCACGGACAATGTTTCCTTTAAAAGTCACTGTACAAAACGATCAAGTTCTTCCCCGGTGTGTGTTGCACACGAAGAAGACTCTTATGTCGAAAATTCACGCTATTAATTAATTTTGTCCGTGAATACAGTGACTTGTTAAGAAAACCTTCTTTGTGCTATTCTACAAGTAAACAGTCCGCATGGCTACAAAGAGCAAAGGCCCCAGAAGAAAACCTATGGAACAGTGGATGTAAAAGTGTCATCACGAGGAGGCGCATTGCCAGAGAAATGATTTCTGGTGGCCATGGAAATGCCTGATCAGAGCACTCCACCACTACGATGAGGTGAAGAAATGACTTTGATGTAGTGGGAGACACACTCACGGAAGGGTGATATATATATATATATATATATATATATATATATATATATATATGTGTGTGTGTGTGTGTGTGTGTGCGTGTATATATATATATATATATAGAGAAAGAGAGAGAGAGAGACACACACACACATCTACTTGTGGGCTGGGGGTCAGAATAGACCCACCGCGTCTCCCCATACGCGATTGGTAAGAGGCGAATAAAAATATGGGCATCGAGACACTGACCAAGTCAAGGCTGACGGTGGAATTCTCAGAGTAGCATGGGATCTCAACTGGTCGTCTTTGACAATGGAAGCATTGAATGCATGGATATGTTTGATTGAAGCTTAATGATGAATCACCTCTTGACGTCGTACGCAGCTTGTCGTGCCTTTGAGAGAGAGAGAGAGCGAGAGAGAGAGAGAGAGAGAGAGAAACACTCGAACTCGAAATGTGTCATTGTTAAACCACCAGCCCGTACAACAATTATAATCTGTTTCATGACTAATTTAAATTAGGATCGTTATCTTTTTCTGTCTTTTTGAAAGCAAAATATAAATATTCTGCCAAGTTTCTTATTACAGCTTCATCTTGCGACAACAAAATATCCATCAGGTCATCGGCATCATTGTTGTGTCTAGAACTTATGTATCTATTTCTCAAGTCTGAAAATAGAAGACATTTGAACAAGAAGTGATATCTCATTATCCGCCTCCTGGTGACACGATGGTGTTACAAGTCTGCCTCTGAGTCTAAGGGTATGTTAATTTATCACTGGTTGGATGAGGCCTGACTTGCACACATAACGGTCACTGCTTTCATTCGTGCTGTCTCTTTCTCTCAAAACCAGAAGAAAAGATCATGAGAAATCAATTAATAATGATTTAGTCAAATAATGACAAACTATAATTATTCCTGTAAAAATCAAGCATGCACAAGAAGAGTAGTTAGTACTAGGCCAGCCCTAATTAATGAATGGTAAAGCTTATCTTCAGTTCCACTTGGGTGACTTATCTCGTGAGTCTATTGGAAGCGCTCTCCGAATGTTCGTCGATGAAACAACGTTCATATAACACGAGTTTACTAACTTTCAATTCCAGAATTTTCCAGGGGAAGGTAGGTTCACAATTACCGCTGAAGGTATAGCGGCGACAGCAGCGTTGGTGGGAACTTGTCTCTAGGCGCAGCAGAAGGGGGTGACGACGGCAGCGTTGAGGGGTAGCGGCGATAGCAGCGTTGGTGGACAGCGTTGATGGGGACTTGTCTCCGTTCATAGCAAAAGGGTTTACGACAACAGCGTTGATGGTCAGGCACCTCTGGGACGAGTTGGAGGGAATACTCTGTCTCAGCAGGGACTTCGGGGCGAGCCTTGTGCTCTGCTTGCATGGTCAGTCCGAAGTGAAGGGGACGACGTTTCTCCATTGTTTTTCATGGACTTCAATGCTGAGGGGAGGAGCCATTCATGTCGTGACACGCCGTGGTGACCTGTTGACTCCACCCCCAGATTTGGGAGGCAGCTGCGATTTCAAACTAAATTGTCACTGATTTTCCCATAATTAACTCTTCCCTGGGGACTAATGTGCTAGCGTCTCCACAGGATGGTGGCAGGACGCTTCCTTGATGTCTGACACGCCATGCTGTCTGCACCTGCACATGGGATCTCTAGATAACAATAGCTGCCTTCTCTATTCCTTCCCTTCCAGTGACCCTAACTTCAAAGTGGCTTTGTTCACAGATGGGCCTGGATAACAATCGCTGCCTTCTCTATTCATTCCCTTGATCCGCTTGGCTAAACTCACAGATGGGGGACCATCACAATGGTGACATGATGGACAAATGGCAGGACTATTTGTACTATAAACCTATGGCATAATAAATCACTTATTCCTAATCTAAAACGAATGATCACGAGAGAGAGAGAGAGAGAGAGAGAGAGAGACAGAGAGAGAGAGAGAGAGCTATTAGGCGGTTTCATTGTATGGGATGGGGACTGACTTCCAACACTTATGTTTTCATACTAAGCCAGTAATTCCAACACCTCCCAGTGATCGTTGTGATAATTATTTGCACATGCACGACAATACGACCGACTGGCATGACTCTAACGACAAAATGTTTGCATAAATGAATTCTGCATGCATTGTACACGAAATTGGAACTGTTCAAGCCTTCAGAGTTCATCACACCACTTTATGATACCGGTACCAGACTTCATTAGCACATGCTGACAATATACCATGGAAAATCTACAAATCTGAGATCTCTCGAGCAGTAAATCTTTCACATGACATCAGTGATTACTCCTGCTCTTTGGAATATTTCATAGCAGGGTAATTCCGACCCAAAGTCGCTGTTTAGCCAACAAAGAGGAGGAGATCGAAGTAATAGCTCTGAGGATTGCTTCAATGGCTCCAAGTCCTAGAGGCGGGCATTCACACAGGTCTGCTGTTGAGAGAGGACCGGACCGTCCAAGCTCTTTGTTGGACCATTGGGCGTCTCCCAGGTGGCCGGCACAGGTCAACAGTGTGGTCAGGGCAGCGGCAGCCCTTTGTGAAGACAAACTGCCAGGCCATGGAGACTGGACAGACGGCCCTCAGCACCTTTCAGTGCTGACTCGGTGTACTGAGGGCTGTCGTAGCCTTCCATTCCTCACGTTGAGGATAATGGTGTTTCCAAAGCCGTGGAGGATAATGGTGTTTCCCTTGTTGTCGTATTGTGTTTCACTTCAGCAGTGACAATGCAAATATCTTATAACAGAAGTGTTGATTGTTTACAAAACTGTTGTGGTAGAGATGCATGATGATTGTTCGTGAGTTCAGATACAATACAACACAACACAATACAGTGCAGTACAGTACTGTACAATAGAATACAATAAAAAAAAACACAACGCCATATAATACAGTACAAACACAAGACAATACGATACAATACAATACAATGAATACAATACAACACAATTTTAGTTATCCATTAAGGAAATGTATATGCTGATCACAAAAATAAACAAAAGCAACACATAGTATAATAATTATTATTATTATATATTTTTAAAATTTTTAGATCGAAGCAGCTGTCGAAGATCACACTGCTTTGAGAAGGCGATTTCCAAGTCCTTGCCTTGTGTAATTGGAGGAAAATAAATATGAGAGAAAGCAGCTGGCCTTTCTCAACCTGAAATGAATTCAGGTGAAACGAAACGCCACTATGAAAATTTAATCATGAGTTTACTGTAGTGAATCTCCAAGAATCACGACCGTGTTTCTTGCGGTTGGATAGGGGATTTGAAGAATTGTTTATTTTATTGTATTGCGTGGGTTGGGCTCTAACTTCCAGAGTTGTCTGGACGCACTTTGGACCTGGAAGATCTGACCCTGTCCCGATGCTCTCAGGTGGCCTCAGTGGCTGACGTGGCTGCCCCTGGCTGAGCTCCTGGAGCTGGCCCCAAGATCCCCGCAGCCAGGAGTTCCCGCTCGTGAGAAGGACGTCGAGTGACTGTGGCCGTGCGCCACACCAGTGCGCAGGCTGCACGGGCGTCGGTGCGTGTGTGTGCCGTCGATCCTTTGTTGCATGCTTGCGATCCATCTTGCAGCAAGGGTCTGCGCCCTTCGTGCCTGGCTCCGACTTGATTTGATGCGTGCCCCGATACCCCACGCCGCTTCCGGTTTCGGCCTGCTGACGCCATCTCCTTGGTAACCGTCGATTAGCTTCTCTGTGGCCTTTCTAAAGCAGCTCATGGACCGGCGTCGATTTTTATCGATTGGAGTTTGGGAAATCGGCTTCCGCCACTCGATTCTCTTACCTTGGCATTGTGACTGACTTGGTTCAATGGAGGTTCACAGTCCGCCTTGGTTAGTTTTAGTTTCCCGCGATAGATCCGAGGCAGACCGTCGAGAGTAAAAAATGGCAGCCTTTACTTGACATCACACTCTTGTGAGTATTGTTTGAGTCAGGGCCTGTATTCACAACGGCGATTTATCGGCGATTTATTTTAACTCCGATTTATCTCTAAACTCTGACGATTCCAACTGCCTGTTCCGCTCTCCCTTGGCTGGAAACCAGTATATATAGCAAAGTGCAACCTAAGATCCTCTGACGAGCGTACCTTATCTAACCGATCAAGATAACGCGGGGCTAGGGGATAAATCGAGTGTTAAAAAGATAAATCGCCTTTGTGAATACGGGCCCAGGGTGATATTTGGCAAGATATTTAAAAGTGTTCAAGCGAGACTTTAGGATGCTCGCTTTCGTTCTTTGTGGATCTCAGGCAGCCTTCCTTAACCATGTAGAAAAGATTATACAATTTA
>JAWQFJ010019683.1:47500-55000 GCA_034096865.1 Theodoxus fluviatilis | reverse complement strand
TGGCTTCCATATTGTAGGAATGCGTTAGTCTCGGCTGATCAACAGCCAGCTGGGGTAGAAGTGGTTCGAGCAACAAATAGGCATTCATTAGCATAGCACGATCAAGGTCATTAGAGAAGTTTAGTAGCCCTCTTTGCGAAGTTCGTGCACCCTGTTACGAAAGTAATAGTTGTACACTTCGTGTATTGAGTTACCCAGGCTATGTTTAGCTTTACAAAGCAGTTGCATTTAGCTTTACAATGTGTACAGCGTCAAGGAAGGAACTTATAATGCAAAGTCCGTTCCTGACGAGTCGTAATGAATCCATTGCAATTACTGAAGAGACACTGAGCACGAAATTTGTCGCAAAGACTTCTTAGGATGTCTAATATATTTTTACAACGGACACAGACCTACAAAATGTCAGAAACCTTTAACTCTGTTGCGTCAGACACCGTGATTAACTTCTTGTGTTTATATCTCTCCACCAATGGTGCACATGGCGATCCTTGGCATTTTCGGTTTCTCTTTTGCTTTTTCGACTAATTATTTCGTTTTCAAATTTTCTAGTTTCAATGGCTGCTCTATCTCGCTCATGGAGCAGCCAGGCTGCCGCGTGTTCCGTAGACGCAGCTGCTTGAAGAAAGCGGAAACAGCTGATTTATGGGCCTATAGAACGCTTTGCATCATTCCGCTTTGTGGCAGCGACAACAAGATGGCGGACAAAATGCCGCCACCCCCACTTCGTGCAATTACTTTGATGGAAATTTTCGACGACGACGACTTGACTGCAGTACTACAAGCTACAGCAACGTCAACGTTCATATCTTTGTATGCACTGCAGCTTTTTAATCCTTGAAAAATGATCCCAGCGCACAACACTTGAACAAGTTCCTCCAATCATCGGGTATAAGAAGAAGAAGACAGCGCACGGTGACATGCAGTGAACATTGCAAGTATTCTTCCCCAAAACATGCAAACTAAGATCAGTGGTTCATAAGCAATTTGAACAAAAAATAACAATGTAATATCCCTTCACACTTTCCGCCACGTATAAGATATAATTCATCAGGCGTCAGCTCACAATTCATGTAATTGTCTTCACCGAAACTAAAAATCCAATAGTGGCCGCCATTTTGCTGACAGTCTTGGCATTCAATTTTCACCGCTACACAGCGCTGCCAGCGCTTTTTCCCAGCGACGCGCAGCAGAGGGTTTCACAGAAGCAGCGCTGACAGCTGCTTACAGCGGCTGAGCTTACAGAACACGCTGCTGACAAGTATCCCGCGACAGAGAAATGGAAAACGGTCCGAGCGTAGATGAACAGAACCTTATCATGCAGTCCCAGCTGAGAAGCTGGATTGTCTGCACGCTTGCGAGAAAAAGTCAGCGGAGAGAACGAGAGAGAACGAAACGCAAGATTTTGCCAGCTGTCTGCTCTGCGGATAAGCGAGCAAATGACTCGCCTGCAGAAAATTGTCTTTCCTTCCTTTCTTGCTGAACAGTTCAGTTTGTCTCCTCCTCCTCTCCTGCTTTTGCATGTGTGGAGCTCCTCCTGCTTCTCCCCCTGCTGCTCTGTGTTGTTCCTCCCCCCCTCCTCTCCCCTCTCCTACCCCCTCCTCCTCCTCCCCTCCTTCTTCTCCTCCTCCCCCCCCCCCCCCCCCACCCCTTCTCCTCCCGCCATCCTCCTCCTCCCCTCCACCTTCCTCCTCCTCCTCCCCCCCTTTTTCCTCCTCCCCCACCCTCCTCCCCTCACCCTTCTCCTCCTCTTCCCTCCCCCCTCCTCCTCCCCCTCCCCCTATCCTCCTCCTCCTTCCCCCCACACTCCCTCTCCTCTTTCCCCACCCTCCTCCTCCTCCCCCCACCCTCCTCCTCCTCCCTCCACCCTCCTCCTCCTCCCCCCCCCCCTCCTCCTCCTCCTCCTCCTCCTCCTCCTCTTCCTCCTCCTCCTCCTCCTCCTCCTCCTCCTCCTCCTCCTCCTCCTCCTCCTCCTCCTCCTCCTCCTCCTCCTCCTCCTCCTCCCCCCCCTCCTCCTCCCCCCCCCCCTCCTCCTCCTCCTCCTCCTCCTCCTCCCTCCCTCCTCCCTCCCCCCACCCTCCTCCTCCCTCCCCCCACCCTCCTCCTCCCTCCCCCACCTTCCTTCTCCTCCTCCTCCTCCTCCTCCTCCTCCTCCTCCTCCTCCTCCTCCTCCTCCTCCTCCTCCTCCTCCTCCTCCTCCTCCTCCTCCTCCTCCTCCTCCTCCTCCTATTCCTCTTTCTGATTTTCTTACTTTACCCGCTCCTGGTGCTCCTCCCCCCCCCCCCCTCCACTCTCCTGCTCCTCCCCCCCCCCTCCACTCTCCTTCTCCCCCCCCCCCCCTCCTCCTCCTCCTCCTCCCCCCCCCCCCCTCCTCCTCCTCCTCGTCCTCCTCCTCCTCCTCCTCCTCCTCCTCCTCCTCCTCCTCCTCCTCCTCCTCCTCCTCCTCCTCCTCCTCCTCCTCCTCCTCCTCCTCCTCCTCCTCCTCCTCCTCCATCTCCTCCTCCTCCTCCTCCATCATCATCGATCAGAGAGGTCAAATCTGACTCTTTCCTGATAAGATCTTATGAACACTACCCCCTGCAGAGCTGGGGCCTTTTTTTTGATCCGCCAGACTCGATAGCGGCCAGGCACATCACACAGGCACCGACGCTTGCACTTCCAGTCGGCTGCCGCTGGCGTGCCCATCAGCTAGGGATCCGATCGCCCAACTCAGTCGCCACGGAAGGCAAAACTTCAAGCTCACTGCCGCTACCTGGAAGCGGGTCCTGTGGGGGTGGGGGTGGGGAGTGCTTGAGGACTTTTCGGCGCGGGTCAGCGGGCATGCCTGCGAAACGATAAGGGGCGTGTTCCGCTAGCCTCAACATGGCGCCGGGTGCGCCTAGCAACCCCGTACACAACTAGTTTGCACCTCTGCCTCGTGCGTGAGCTAGCCTGCCTTTCATGGGCCAAGTGGAACTCGACGAGAACTGCCTACCCGCCTACTTACCTGACTGTCTACCTGGCCTCGCTGGCCCTGACGCTTTGCCCCCCAACAGCCTGCCACTGACTGCCTGGAGGCCAGTCTCGTGGACAATGTGAGACAGGACGGCGGACACCTGTTCCCGCCAAGTTCCTGTAGGAGACAAATCTGTTATCAAGTAGCGGCGCTGTCCCCCCTCCTCAGCCGGGGAGGGACGGCTTCAGAATGAAGGGTGAGTAAGAAGCATGTGCTTCCCCTGATTTTACCCTCAGTGTGTGCAAGCATAAATCTGAATGAGTGTATAAATCAGATGGCGCGAGAAGAACAAATGAAAAAAACTCCACGAGATTGAAAGAACCGACTTGTAAGCTGTAGATTAGAGGCTGTTGACGCCAGCTTTGACTGGAAAGTTGACAACATCGCAGGTTGGCTGGTAACGCGACGAAGTGATCGAAAACTGTGTGTACTCAATCGGCAGCTTTACGCTTTATCGGCAAACAGTGACTGGGCTATCACTGCTGTACGTTGTACCAGAAAACTTCCTGGGTGTCACCAGCATGAACTGACAGTCTTATTCTCTCTTACGTACCAGTAGTCGCAGCTGTACATACCCAGAACTTGTAGGAGTGCATACTCCCTGGACCGGTGGAGTGCGTGATTTTGTAATGGGCTCATAAACGATCTGAATGGAAAGGGCTTATCGGCAAGAGGGGCCTTTAAACATCTACTGCGCTGTCAAAAGCCAGGATTTATTCAACTCCTCTCACACGACAAGCTGTCGTGAATGGGAGTGCGTGGGTTCTAGCATTGGGGAATTAGACGACAGGGCGTGTGGATATCGCGAATAGTCTTCTGATCTGTGAAAGTTTCGCGTCTTATCTGGTTTGCCGCTCTTCAAATCAAAGTCTGGAGAAAGAGTTCTGACTAATTCTTCACGATCGGCGTCGGCTGATCCCACCTCTGTCATTGTTGTGCCTGCAAAGCCAAATGTGAAGCCGTTACCGCGTGGAGATAGCTCGGTGTAGTTGGATACAGCTGTTCGTTAAATCTACCACCTGTTGTGTATTGAAGTAAGTTCGGTACTCAGAGGTCGCTGTTTCTTTGTTTTCCAGAGTAAAATCAAATTAAAGAAGCGGGAGCCTTATTTCTGTGCATTTTCAACAGCAGCTTTGTCTACATGCAATACTGTCATTTACTCGTTGCAACAAATCTTTTGCGCCATTTCCCCTCCCATTCTCTCTTCTTCTCTTTGTGTACCACGTGGGTACCGCCCCATTAGGGGGGCTCGCTCTATACATCGATTCTTTGTAATATCAATTTGTAGACTTTATCTGTCAAACGTGAAGCCATTCTAGTATGCGAAAACTTCTTTTTTGCATGCGTGCATACAGTCTGTGCAGAGCAAAATACAATGCCCATTCCTGCACTCGTTGTTTCCATGCAGCAGATCGTGAATGATTCAACGTATTTTGTGGCAAAGACAGCAATGAACCCAAGTCCATGCAGCTGAGCTGATCCCCTTGACCTCTGTTAGCCGTATTTTCCGCAGTAGCTTTGTCAACACAACACAGCAGGCTGCGAGACATGCAGCCACAAAAAGAAACACAGCTTCTCTATCTCCTTCATATAAACATTTATTTACGTGCAGTTTCGAGCTTGCGTCAGATCGAATCCCAAATGCACACAAAGGGCCTCGTGACAGCCGTAGAGAAAAGCGTGCCCCATAAGCTGTCCATCAAAATTTCATTGGCCGTAATCCGATCAGGGCCGACGTTCTGTTCTGTCTGGCTGCTTTATCCACGCCATCGTGAGAGAAGGACGTGGTTAGACAGTACGTGGAGTGCGCACTGCACTCGACTTCCTGTCGTCGTAAAACCTGCAGTTACGCCACATACGATCGACGGCGTTCTCGACCATAAATTGGACTTGCACCGCTGTGCTCAGAACTGTGGTGACAGCAACCTCTCTGTTGTTTACACGTGTGTGTGTGTGTGTGTGTGTGTGTGTGTGTGTGTGTGTGTGTGTGTGTGTGTGTGTGTATGTGTGTGCGTATGTTTTTGTGTGCGTGTGTGGGGGTGGGGGTAAGGGTGGGTGGGGTGTGCGTGCACAAGCGCGCGAAAACGTTTGTATGTGTTATGGCTCTGTGTGTGTGTGTTTGTGTGTGTGTGTGTGTGTGTGTGTGTGTGTGTGTGCGTGCGTGCGCGCGTGTGCGTGCGGGCACGTCTGTGTATGTGTGTATATGTGTGTGTGTTTATGTGTGTGTGTGTGTGTGTGTGTGTGTGTGTGTGTGTGTGTGTGATATTCCTTGGCCACGACGCTTCACTTGCTTTACTGTAACCCTTTCAGAAGTAAGCAGGGCATCTGTTACGATGACAGCCAAGTATGCTGCAGTTATTTTCCAAAGATTTTCCCGTTTCATTGAGAAACAAGACGGGGCAGAGTGGAAGGAAACTACCCAGTGTGCAAGACTGTGCCCTTCAGGCAGGAGGACGTCAGCAGACAGCCAAGCCGCTGTAGTTCAGTGAACACAGGGCAATGGCGTGCGTCTGGAGCGCGCCGACACGAAAAATCTATGTGTGAAAACGGCACCTCGCGCTTTCACCTGGAGGCAGGTTGTATGGACACGTCCGTTGTGGACATATGATGAAAGCAAGGCACCGCGCTGTAGCTTTTGACGCGGCAACTGTTTGATCTGTCGATCGATCTCCGTGCCTGGGGGCATAAGCTCTTATTCTCTGCGCAGGTGCATTTCATGGCTTTGCCTCCTGCCCGGATATGCACCAAATGACACAAAACAGTACAAAGAAGCCACTGCATGAGGCCGAAATAGAGGCGACTTTGCCAGACTTTCAGAGCGCAGCGTTATGTTGGTGTAGATCTACCTGGATCAAGATTACTACTGGATCAGTGTGATGGAGTACTCGCGTGATAGGCCTACATCATTTGATCACAAGAAAGAGCCAAAGGCAAAAAGACACAATCGATGAAAACAACGAACGATGTAGCGCAGTGGTAAGAAACCTTAGCGACAACAGCTGCAATAATCTCAAAATCAAAATCAAAGATTATATGACCGTCGTAAGCATCAATTGAAGTGCAGTGTAGAGCGTTCTCGAAAATGCTCCGAGGCCGTTTGTTAGATTGTCCGATGTAGACTTGCTCTGTACCGATGCCCACATTACAGCAGTCGGTGTACCATGCAGCCGCGTTCATTAATGGATGAGGAAAGCGCTGCTCTGCACCGCAAAGGGATCAGTTACTCTCAAAAGATTGCCTTCGAACCGCATCCTCCACTCAGCATCAAACAGCATGCAGGAGGAGGCTGCCTCGGTCCCAAGCTCGTGTTGGAAGAAGATGGCGAACTGAAATCAAGACTGAAACTTTTCCCTTTTATATTTTTTGCAGAATCTGCGACTGACACCAAGATACAGTCTTTCTTACAAAAACACGAATAGATGTGATTGTTTAGAAGTGAGAAACGGGAGAGACACCATACAATGAATGATCGAATGAGTGAGGTTGTACTGCCTATCAGCCTTTGTAGGCTATGTAAAGTAATTGATTATCAATCACTAGAGCTGGTTAGATCAAGAAGAAGTCTCGATTACCCTGGTTATTAACCGTTAGGGAGACACGGTGGGTCAGTTCTTACCCCCAGCCCACAGTGGGTCAGTTCTTACCCCCAGCCCACAGTGGGTCAGTTCTTACCCCCAGCCCACAGTGGGTCAGTTCTTACCCCCAGCCCACAGTGGGTCAGTTCTTACCCCCAGCCCACAGTGGGTCAGTTCTTACCCCCAGCCCACAGTGGGTCAGTTCTTACCCCCAGCCCACGGTGGGTCAGTTCTTACCCCCAGCCCACGGTGGGTCAGTTCTTACCCCCAGCCCACGGTGGGTCAGTTCTTACCCCCAGCCCACGGTGGGTCAGTTCTTACCCCCAGCCCACAGTGGGTCAGTTCTTACCCCCAGCCCACAGTGGGTCAGTTCTTACCCCCAGCCCACAGTGGGTCAGTTCTTACACCCAGCCCACAGTGGGTCAGTTCTTACCCCCAGCCCACAGTGGATCAGTTCTTACCCCCAGCCCACAGTGGATCAGTTCTTACCCCCAGCCCACAGTGGATCAGTTCTTACCCCCAACCCACAGTGGATCAGTTCTTACCCCCAACCCACAGTGGATCAGTTCTTACCCCCAGCCCACAGTGGGTCAGTTCTTACCCCCAGCCCACACGGGTCTAACTGCATGTGATTACACAAACATTTCTAGAGGAAAGTACCATTTGATCGGGTAATAAGGTGTAAGAAAACGATGAAAACCCATATTTCGTCATGTTAATAATATGCCAGTAGGTCACGCTCTACGTTTTAGGATACTCTACGGTCTAGGATATGACACTTGCTAAGGATTCCTTCATAACGTGTGAAAACAGAGAGTCCCGTTGCTGAAAGTGCTCCATCTTGAGATCCGAAGACGACCTGTCACCTATCTCCGCATTGAGGCATACTGCTTGTAGAAGTATACAATTTTCATGACCTTCCTAGAAAACGTC
>JAWQFJ010019683.1:0-35000 GCA_034096865.1 Theodoxus fluviatilis | reverse complement strand
GCAGTGAGTGCAACGGAGGCGGGCCTTGGATCTGGAGACCAGGAAATCCGAAAATCGATGGCCTGGTCCCTCCGAGTCCATGTACAAAGCCAATCATCGCCATTTAGCTAGCGTCTCAAACCTCGGACCAAGTGCGTCTTGATGTGTCACTGGATCTGCATGGAGACCATTCCTGCTGACCTGGTCTGATGGAGTGTGCGGGTAGGTACTTATTTTCACTGCCAGGGACACTATTGTTGTTGTTGCTGCCGAGTGCTGGTGGTCATTGGAAATCGGTGAAGGTAAGCAGCAGCAGCCCAAGTCCAGATGCAGACGCGTTGTTGGGAGAGAGGATCTGACGTGATTCAGGGTTATGATGATCGATTGATTTCACCGCGTTGCAGAACTCTGTAAGTGAAGACAAGTCGATATGGAAAGTTCTCCATCCGATTTTTTATTCACACGAACGTATAGTTAATGTTAACCTTTTTCCTAAAGCAAAATTGCCATAGGAGCGAATACAAACATGTGTTTCCGACTATGTTATTCCCTTGGTTACAATTTTGATGCACTTTTTAATCGGTACATTTTCTTTTATGAATGGTTTCACCCAGTCATCTACTTCTGCATTTCTTCCAACGAAATCCGTATTTATTTCTCCATATGAATATAAGAGGAAATGTTCTGGCAAAAGAATGCAGGGAAGCTTTAATCTTGTTATAATTTATTTCGAACAATGAATAAGCGAGTAAGAAAAGCAGGCGGAGTTACACGAGATCTGATCTTCTCCTAGGCGCTACCCTCCTAAACTCTACACCTGTCACAACGACAGAACTCTGGAGATGAGAGGATCGTAAAACACTCAATCTTTTGAGGAGCGCTTTCCAGTCAAGGGGGTCTTGCTCCTCAAGTTAATCCCACGGAGAACCATCTCCAACACGGCGGAAACCCGACAATGTCCTCGGCTCCGACACGAGGTACAGAGATTTTCTCGCCGCAGCGCAAACAGCGCTCAGCTTACAGCTATCACCGACCACTTAGCTACGCCCTAATGAAAGTCGGGATAAAGAGAACCGTTGCTCGGACTAGGAGACAAATGTTGTGCGTGCGAAATTGACTCCGGTCTGGGTACTTGGAGAATGCGCGACGGAAAGGCGGCCAGTGTCGCCAGCCTGCCCCATACAGGCAGTCTTTGAGGCCAGCACAGCTGAACGAGAACGTGGCTGGCAGCGGGCCAGTGTGTCTGTGAGTCGTACCAATGCCTTTTCTATCGAGTTCCAGGCGCCGTTTTTCGTTCCTGCTTTTCATGGCGCCGGCGTCCCTGGCAAGCTACGACCAAAAAGCATTAAAAAACAAAACAACCGTGCGTCGTTTTGGAGTAATGAATGAGCACTCCCTTCAGGTGTCAGTCACATTCTCACCCAGTTCTTTTCTGCTGAAGCCCATCACTACGATCTGCCAGGTGGAATCGGTTTCCACTCAGGGTGCGCGGTGTTGAATGGAGAGAGCTGGACTAATCACTCTCGGTGAAAGTGTTTGGCGTCCTCCCCAACAATTGGGAGTCAATCGAGCATGGCCTTGCGTTGAAGGGGCAAAGGAGATTTTTGAAGAATCTTCGTGACGAAATAGTGTTAATGCAATAACGATATGTTGAAGGGTTTGGTTTGTGCACAAAAGAAGCTTTCGTGAAGGCTTAGAAAACGTGCGTTTGAATTTTAGTGTAGTTTCACGACCACCACCCCCACTCTTACGATCTCTGTTTTCATGTCCGATCAACTTTGGAAACTTCAGCGTTAAGTTCAATTTGATTTCAGTCCCGCAGTTGTTACATTTACTCTTCATGGCTTGATCCATGCGTAGTTCCTTGCAGAGAAAGCGGATTAAGAATGATTGGAGTGTTTTTCTGACACACCTTCACCAATGTTCCCTGCACTCACACGTGGAGCAAAGATGGCTTCTCTACCTCCACTTTTAACTTACTGAAATAAGGAACACTGTTAAGATGTTCGTTTTGTGTTGATGATGAGTCATCAGTGACACACAAATCTAAAATAGCTTATCACCTCTCACTCTGTTGAAATAGCTCAATGATTGACCACAAAATATTTAGTTCATTATTCACCCTTACAAATCAATGCTTAACATTTGTCATTGGGTCATATTTCATAAGAACTGGCCGAGACTAATAATAATGTGTGATTTCCCAGAATTACCGTCGATAATATGGTGTACATGTATCTCCAGATCATACGTATATTCAACTCACTCGAGACGAGTAACTTAGAAGTGTATATTTGCAGGCACAATCTGTCATATCCATCACAATAGTGCATGAAGTATGCAACTATGCTATTGTTTGTTGCATACTTATTTATACTCACTTCTGTTACAGAAATGACGTTGCATTGCATATCCGAAGAACTCGTGTGTGTCATCTATTATGAATGAACAGATTTCTATGTTCTTACTTTTATCTGTGGTAACAAATAATATATATAGTTAACATAGTCACTCTGTGAAGAGTCATTTCTGTTAAATGGTACTATTCATTGTAGTGGGTATGTGACGAACTACTTATAATATGATGAAAAACCACTATTGAACTTGTTGTTTTTTTATTATTGAAACGAAGCATTTGTGTAGCTCCAGGACCAGTCTAGCACTACAACAGAAGCATAGGAAATGTAAGCGATTTGACATGGCAATGTTTGAAATGCCAGCATTTTCGTGTCATCATTGCTTACAGTTCAGTTCAGTTCAGTCTCTTAACCCTGAGATGGGTTGTTGAGGCATCACTGATGACTTTCGGACAATCTTCCTCCATCGATCTGTAACCTCTGTGGCTCGCTGTTAGTCAGCAAAGGTCAAGCCTGTCCACTCTTTGATGTTGTCTTCCGACCTCTTTCTCTGCCTGCCTCTCCTTCTCCCACCTGGTATGGTACCTTGCAGGAGGGTCTTGGCCAGCCCACTGCCTCTTGACACGTGACCGTACCACTTCAGCTTAACATTGCTTTATCCCGATGCAATACGGTGGCAAGTGCAATTCTTCAAATAAGTTGGATTTTTGTGCAAACCTAAAATGTCCATTTGGATCGATCCGCTCCAGCCCCAGGATCGATTTCAAACTACCTGTTGGAAGACAGGATCGTGTGAGCAAGGGTGTCCACATTGTCTAAGCAAGGGTGTCCACATTGTCTGAGCAAGGGTGTCCACATTGGCTGAGAAACTTCCACGAGGAACTGCCATAACACGGCCTAATGTCACTGGGAAATCGCCAGGAAATTGCTACGTGCCTGCAAGGGACAACGTGGGGATTCACAAACAAGGAAACGCATGTCTGCTGATGATTATTGCTTCCGATGAGTTGTCCTATGAAGAGGCTCGGTCGATTTTCTCTATTTCCCCTCCGGAGTTCTGCTGTGCAAGCAAAGCGGGATCCGCCAGACAAAACGCTGCGACACGCCCGTTACCAAGGCGACCCGAAAGCAGAGACCGATCGCCATGTTGTTATTCTAAAAATGACAAGCTCGACGCTGAGCTCAGAATGTCACTGCTCCACTCCAGTTAACATAAAGATTTATCTACTTCTGTACATACCCTCTCCCTATACACCTTCAACCATGCATTCTTACCTTGCATTTATGTAAGCTCACACACAGATACACACACACACACACATACACACACATACGCACACACACAAGAACACATACACACACATACACATACACACACATACACACACACAAGAACACATATACACACACATACACACACATACACACACATACACACACATACACACACACACACACACGTATGCAAACACATAATTATACACATGCATGCAAACATTAGCGCACGCGCACGCGTACATGCACACACACATACACAATCACACGCATGCAAACACACACACACACACACACACACGCACATATGCATGCGCGCGTGCGCGCTTGCACTTACGCAAGCACACACTCACAAACACACACATACAAACACACACAACACACACACACACACACACATACACACACATACACACACAAACACACACACAAACACACACAAAACACACACACACAAACACACACACACACACAACACACACACACACACACACACACACACACACACACACACGCAAACACACACACCACGGAGTCCTTTCTTCGCAAAATGAACGTTTCACGATAAACTCACACGAACAAGCTTTCCCTCCCCCCTCCCCCCCTCCCCCCTCCCCTCCCCCCTTCCCCATCTCCCTCCCCCCCCCCCCCCCCCCTCCAAGTTACACAATCATTCACAAGGCATGAAAAGAAGCACTCTGACAAAGGGCGTATTTGTTAGGCGTAGAATCTCGAGAGAATCTCTAGAGGACTAGGCGTTGCCTACGGTTCTCGCTCACAGCCGTAGGTACGTCTCGCTCGCCCTCGACCAGCCATGAAGGCGAGCCACTTGCCTAACAAATGCGCCCGTAGACAATCCTTCATGTCTACATTAAACGACCGAGTGTAAAAATACCAGCACCTTTGTCCTCTTCAACGTCATTTTCACCATCGTCAGTGACGTCTTCGTTGTCCTCACGACCGCCATCATGGGCGCATTTGTTAGGACCAAAATCTCGAGAGAATCGCGAGGGGTAGGCGTTGCTTACGTTCCTCGCACATAAGGACGCACTAGCCGTGAAGGCGGGAGGCCGAGGGAGGTCCGGAGCTCCCTCGATCCTTCCCGCTGCAGTGACCCGGATGAGCCAAAATGGCGGAGACAGTGCGAATTGGGCTGGTGTTCGGAGATAACAGTGCCTGTAATGAGCTTCTCAGGGTCCGAGAATGAAAAAGTGTACGTACACGGAAGTTTTTGCTGTTCGAGTGTTCTTTTGTATATCTTGAGGAGTAGGTGTATAGGTTATTTCTGGACATACACGGCCTAAAAGTTTATCATCGCTTGCAAACATTCAACAACGTACACGTACGCTCTATATGAATTATGTCCCTTGAATTGATCGAAATGAATCAAGCCTAACATTTTCGACAAAATTGTCTACAGTTGAGTCCGGGTTTCTCTTTTTATCGTTGAAAAAGTTCCCCTGCCATTCGATATGACACCATGGTGTGTTCTATCAAGTGAAAAACGTATGTGATAGCTGTATCGTCAGTTATGTCGTCAATCGGCAACTTCTTCACCGACTCTGGCGCCGGGACGCAGCCATGTTCTTCCACCTTGCTATATGATTGGCCTTTTTTCTAGCTGTAGGAGCGTCTCACCCGCCCTCGACTAGCCATCGAGGGAGAATCTTGAGATTTTGGGCATAACAAACGCGCCCATGTTCTTCCGACTTGCCAGTTGATGATTGGCCTTTTTTGTAGCTGTAGGAGCGTCTCACTCGCCCTCGACTAGCCATCGAGGGAGAATCTTGAGATTTTGGGCACACAAACGCGCCCTATGATTGTCGTGATAATCACCAATGTCACATCAATCTCCTTTAACTCATGGTGCTCACGTTTCACCTCCTTCTCATGATTGAAGTCCTCGTTCTTCGTTGCCCTCGTCATCTTCTTCAACCTTCTTTATCTCACCGTCTCTCTCTCTCTCTCTCTGTCTCTCTCTCTCTCTCTCTCTCTCTCTCTCTCTCTCTCTCTCTCTCTCTCTCTCTCTCTCTCTCTCTCTCTCTCTCTGTCTCTCTCTCTCTCTGTTTTTCTCTCTCTCTCTGTCTCTCTCTCTCTCTGTCTCTCTCTCTCTCTCTCTCTCTCTCTCTCTCTCTCTCTCTCTCTCTCTCTCTCTCTCTCTCTCAAAACACATTTTGCATTAGACATGTAAATGTGTGTATGTTTGTTGCTCGGGGCATTGAGAGACTATGCTACATCAGTCATTGTGAGGTTCACTATGAGACTCGCAGTTCCATTGTTCCATAAACACTCCAACTGCTGTAAAACTGTTTATGTTTTAACATATTTTGTACATATGAAGCCTAAATGTTTTAATATCGGTTTTGATACTATTCACCCAATGGGTCGTCGGCCGAAATAATGTCACTCAATCTGTCAGTCAGTCAGTCAGTCAGTCAGTCAGTCAGTCAGTCTCTCTGTCTCTGTCTCTGTCTCTGTCTCTGTCTCTGTCTCTGTCTGTCTGTCTGTCTCTCTCTCTCTGTCTCTCTCTGTCTCTGTCTCTCTCTCTCTCTCCTTTGCTTTTCTCCAACTGTTGTCGTCTGAGCTGCCTCCGTCGACACCTCCACTCCCACCCCCCTCCACATCCCTCCTCCCTACCCATCCTCTCCACATTCCTCCTCCCTACCCCCCAATCCCTCCTCCCTACCCCCCCTCCACATCCCTCCTCCCAACCTCCCTCCACATCCCTGCTCCCTACATCCCTCCACATCCCCCCTCCCTACCTCCCTCCACATCCCTGCTCCCTACCTCCCTCCACATCCCTGCTCCCTACCTCCCTCCACATCCCTCCTCCCTACCTCCCTCCACATCCCTCCTCCCTACCTCCCTCCACATCCCTCCTCCCTACCTCCCTCCACATCCCTCCTCCCTACCTCCCTCCACATCCCTCCTCCCTCCCCCCCTCCCTCCCTCCTCCCTCCTCCCTCCCCTCCCTCCTCCCTCCCCTCCCCTCCCCCTCCTCCCTCCCCCTCCACCTCCCTCCTCCCTCCCCTCCCTCCCCCCCTCCCCTCCTCCCTCCTCCCCTCCTCCCTCCCTCCCCCTCCCCCTCCTCCCTCCCTCCCTCCCCTCCCTCCCTCCCCCCTCCCCTCCCTCCTCCCTCCCTCCTCCCCTCCTCCTCCCTACCCCCTCCCCTCCCTCCCTCCCTCCTCCCCCTCCCTCCCCAACTCCCCCCTCCCTCCCCCCCTCCCTCCCTCCTCCCTCCTCTCCCTTCCTCCCTCCTCCCTCCCACCCCTCCCCTCCCTCTCTCCCTCCCCCCTCCTCCCCTCCTCCCTACCCTCCCCTCCCTCCCTCCTCCCTACCCCCCCCCTCCCCTCCCTCCTCCCTCCCCCCCTCCTCCACTCCCTCCACCCTCCCTCCCCACTCCCTCCCTCCCCCCTCCCCCCTCCCTCCCCTCTCCCTCCCCCCTCCTCCACCTCCTCCCTACCTCCACCTCCCTCCTCCTCCCCTCCTACTCCCTCCTCCCCCCTCCCTCCCCCCCCCTCCCTCCTCCTCCCTCCTCCTCCCCTCCCTCCCCCCCTCCCCCCCTCCCTCCCCCTCCCTCCCCCCCCTCCTCCTCTCCCTCCTCCCTACCCCCCCCTCCTCCTCTCCTCCCTCCCCTCCTCCCTCCCTCCTCCCTCCCTCCCCCCTCCCCCTCTCCTCCCCACCCCCTCCCCCCCTCCTCCCTCCCCCCCCCCCTCTCCTCCTTCTCTCCCCCCTCCCCTCCCTCCTCCCTCCCCCCCCCTCCCTCCCTGTCTCCCTCCCCTCCCCTCCCCTCCTTCCCCCCCTCCCTCCCCTCCTCCCCCCCCCCTCTCCCTCCTCCCTACCCCCCCCTCCCTCTCCTCCCCCCCCCCCCCCTCCCTCCCTCCGCCCTCCCCCTCCTTCTCCCCTCCCTCCCTCCCCCCCTCCTCCCTCCCTCCTCCCCTCCCCCCCCTCTCCCTCCCTCCCCCCTCTCCCCTCCCTCCTCCCTCCCCCCCCCCCTCCCTCCTCCTCCCTCCCCCCTCCCCCCCTCCCTCCTCCCCCTCCCCCCCTCCTCCCCTCCTCCCCCCCTCCCCCCCCTCCTCCCTCCTCCCCCCTCATCCCTCCACCCCCCCCCTCCTCCCTCCACCCCCCCTCCTCCCTCCTCCCCCTCCTCCCCCCCCTCCTCCCTCCTCCCCTCCCCCCTCCTCCTCCCCCCCCCCCCCTCCTCCCTCCCTCCCCTCTCCCTCCTCCCCCTCCCTCCCTCCCCTCTCCCCCCTCCTCCCTTCCCCCCCCTCCCCTCCCCCTCCTCCCTCCCCCCTCCTCCCTTCCCCTCCCCTCCTCTCCCCCCTCCCCCTCCCTCCTCCCTCCCCCCCCACCTCCTCCCCCTCCCCCCCTCCCCTCCCCTCCCTACTCCCTCCCCTCCCTCCCTCCTCCCTCTCCCCCCCTCCCCCTCCTCCTCCCTCCCCCTCTCCCTCCCTCCCCCCTCCCCTCCCCTCCCCCCTCCTCCCCTCCCCCCCCCTCCCCTCCCCTCCTCCCCTCCCCTCTCCCCTCCCCCCCTCCTCTCCCTCCCCCCCTCCCCCTCCCTCCTCCCCCCTCCCCCCCCCTCCCCCCCTCCCCCCTCCCCGCTCCTTCCTCCTCCCCCCTCCCTCCCTCCCTCCTCCCCTCCCCCCCTCCTCCTCCCCCCTCCCCCTTCCCCTCATCCCCCCTCCCCCTCCCTCCCCTCCCCCTCCTCCCCCCTCCCCTCCGCCTCCCCCTCCCCCTCCCCCCTCCCTCCTCCCTCCCCCTCCCCCCTCCCCGCCCTCCCCCCTCCCTCCCCGCCCCCCCCCCTCCCTCCCCTCCCCCCTCCCCTCCTCCCCCCTCCCCTCTCTCTCCCCCCTCCCCTCCCTCCTCCCTCCCCTCTTCCTCTCCCCCTCCTCCTCCCCCCCCCTCCCATCCCTCTCTCCCACCCTCCCCTCCTCCCTCCCTCCCTCTCTCCCCCCCTCCCTCTCCCCCTCCCCCCCCTCCCCTCCCTCCCCCCCTCCCTCCTCCCCTCCCTCCTCCCCCTCCTCCCCCCCTCCCCCCTCCCCCCTCCCCCCTCCCTCCTCCCTCCCCCCCCCCTCCCCTCCCCTCCTCCCTCCCCCCCTCCCCCCTCCCTCCTCCCTCCCCCTCCCCTCCCCTCCTCCTCCCTCCCCCCCCCTCCCCTCCCTCCTCCTCCCCCCTCCTCCCCTCCCTCCTCCCTCCCACCCTCCTCCCTCCCTCCTCCTCCCCCCTCCCCTCCCCCCTCCCACCCCCCTCCTCCCTCCCTCCTCCCTCCCACCTCCCTCCTCCCTCCTCCCTCCCCCCCCTCCCACCTCCCTCTCCTCCCCCCCTCCTCCCCCCTCCTCCCTCCCACCTCCCTTCACTTCCTCCTCCCTACCCACCACCCTTCCTACCCCCCCTCCCTACCCACCCCCGTCCATATCTCTCCTCCCTACCCACCCCCTCCACATCCCTCCTCCCTACCCACCCTCCTCCCTCCCTCCTCTCCCACCTCCCCCACTCCCTCCTCCTACCCCCCCTCCTCCCATCCCCTCCTCCCTACCCCCCCCCCTCCACTCCCTCCTCCCTACCCCCACCCCTCCCATTCCCTCTCCCCACCCCCTCCACCCCCCTCCCTCCCCTCCACCCCCCCCCTTCACCTCCTCCCCCCCCCACCCCTCCCCATCCCCTCTACCCCCCCTCACCCCCCTCCTCCCTACCCCCCCCCTCCCCTCCTCCTCCCTATCCACCCCCCTCCCATCTCCCTCCTCCCACCCCCTCCTCCCTACCCACCCTCCTCCACATCCCTCCTCCCTACCCACCCCCTCCACATCCCTCCTCCCTACCCACCCCCTCCACATCCCTCCTCCCTACCCACCCCCCTCCACATCCCTCCTTCCTACCCACCCTCCTCCACATCCCTCCTCCCTACCCACCCCCCTCCACATCCCTCCTCCCTACCCACACCCCTCCACAATTCTCCTCCCTACCCACCCCCCTCCACATCCCTCCTCCCTACCCACCCCCCTTCACATCCTCCTCCCTACCCACACCCCTCCACAATTCTCCTCTTTACGCACCCCCTCCACATCCCTCCTCCCTACCCACCCCCCTCCACATCCCTCCTCCCTACCCACCCACCACCACATCCTCCTCCCTACCCACCCCCCTCCACATCCCTCCTCCCTACCCATCCCCCTCCACATCCCTCCTCCCTACCCACCCCTCCACATCCCTCCTTCCTGCCCACCTTGTGCCTTCCCCATAGTTCCAAAGCAGTTGAGGACAATACTGCTTGTCACCGCTCATTACTCTAACACACAGGTTGTCCATGTCAGCTGGAACAGGGGGACTGTTGCTGGGGGCCAGAGTGGGGGTGTAGGATAGGGGGGTATAGGGCGAGGTGGCAGACGGGGGGGGGGGGGGGGGGAGAATGGGGTGGTGGAGGGGGAAATACGAGGTGTCGCTCGGCTGACGCTCATCCGTCAAGCCATCCGATAGCAATCAGTCACTTATATCGCGGCCACTTCTCCCCACTGCCAGAAGCGCCGTTGCTGCCGAGGGTCTGGCATTGTGGATATGATTTATGGATAAACAGTGGAAGAGAGTCGGGAACTATAGAGACTAAGCTGCCTTCTGTGGAGGGAGAAAGAGAGAGAGAGAGAGAGAGAGAGAGAGGAGAGAGAGAGAGAGAGAGAGAGAGAGAGAGAGAGAGAGAGAGAGAGAGAGAGAGAGAGAGAGAGAGAGAGAGAGCGGACGCGCCCTGAAGACAGGCTATGCCGACTTCCTGTTCTGGATCCTTCGCAGGAGATCTAGGTGAGACAGTCTCCTTCTGAATGGTGTCTTCTTTCTTGACAATGTGTGCCTCTGTCAGCAGAGAAAAGACTGGCGTTTGGTGTCGTGGGTGGCGGGCAGGAGGAGAGGATCACAGCACTGCAGGCACTCAGGCCTGACTGAACTCGTTCCCTGTTCTCGATTCGATGCCGGAACTGTCGAAAAGTCGATTCTGAGGAGAAAATGGCATCCCATTGTATTGATATAATGTCCACGTTCACAACCCGAGGGCTCTGCGAGTCACACAGGGAATACTAGCTTACATTTTCTCCCATTCTTTGCATGATAAGCACCTTTTAACGTCTGCCTGCTAGCGATTTACCTGGCAGTTGAAATGTCAGGTTGTGTGTTATTATCACGCTGCCAGTTCCCGGCCAGCAAGTCTGTCCTGGAACCAGAGCTCTCCACCACACGGCACTGAACCTTCAGACTGGTAATCCTCTAGTTTCGGTGTGTCTGAGACACAAAACATCAAACTTAACGAGTGTGGCAATTTACCTGCTGTCTTCGTGCTATTGTGTTGAGCTGCTGCCGCAAGCACTAAGGTTGGTTGTGGGATTTCGTGTAGTTGATGGTAGCAGCAACAGGAGCAGAAACAGGAGCCCTCAAGGGAGAAGATTAGTGCATCTCGGCTACCTATGAAAACAAATCATCTTCCGATCAATGACTGCCGTACAGAGCTTGATTTTAACGTTCACATTGCCGTCATTTTTAACAACAGTAGTTGTTTGTTTCGTACTTTTCCCTCGTTGGTCTCCACAGTCACAGTAAACGCTGTCAACGGGACTGGACAGGACTGGCCCCCAATAGCACATGTCCGTGGTCCTCGGGGATTGACGGACATCTATCAGATCATCAGTTCTTCTACTCATCTGAAATGCTAGGTCGAGTTTGCTTCAGCAATCCTTCCACTTGCCTAATGCTGAAAGAGTCGTTATCGGCAAAATTTCCGGACACTGTACCCGAGTTTTGAAATCTCGGCCTTACAGTCACGTGACTCGCACGCCCGGGGAGTTATGCTAAGATCCGGCCGCGTTAATGTATCTGCGTTTTGTGACAAACGTCTTGCTCGGCGATACTGTACTCCATGCACCTTAACGGTCCGCGTCATTCGGGTGTAATCTTAAGCTAAACGACGTTTATAAATGTCCGTTCTCGCGAGAAATGCCGAGATTTGAAACTCGGGTACAGTTTCCGGAAATGTTGCCGATAACGACCATTTCAGCCTTGCTAATGATGTCCCCTGCTTGTATGCTTCTGTGAGCCTTTTGTGGGTTGGGGTTCAAGATTAGACCCACCGCGTCATCCTATGTGTTTCGTAAAAGGTGAAGTAGCAAGAAGATTGAGACTTCGGTTGTTCTCACCCGAACTAGCTCTCGTGACTGTCTAGTAAATGACCTTACTCATTCATTCATTGTTTCTGTTGCCGGAATCACTGCTCTGAAGAAGAAAAAAAACACGTGTTCGAGGAATGTGCCAGACCAGAGGTATACATAAAATCCCAACATACTCTATTGATCGCAAGAATCATGTTCTATTGTTGACGCCTCACCCTTAGCCAAAGTCAGACCACAAAACAAGTTTGGAATAGACGAAACCTGTAGAGCTTATTGGATGCTGACGCTATCGCGGATACGCATACGCCATTTTTATCTGCTTGCCTCGATTTCGTCGGACGATCTGGCCAGACAAGATCGCTGAAACAAAATTAATGTAGAAAAGAATTTCCAAAGTAGTTAACATCCCACGCTAACTTTCGCGTATACACGATCCTTCTAGTACTTTTTGAAATGAAGGAAGGAAACAGAAACATGGGATCTTGTGTCGCTCAGGCTGTCCTTGTTCCTTCCAGCGCTGCATGCATGTCCGTAGGCAGGCCTTGCCTCATCTGTGGCTTCGTGCCCGAGAGCAAACTGCGCCTCATAATTCCTGGACCCAAATACAAGAAAATGGAATAGAATATTTATTTTTGAAGTGGTATTTCAGGGAGCAGAATAAAGTGCCAGTGATATTTTTGCAGGAAAACTGAATAGCGTTATTCTGACTTTTTAATTGTAATTTTAACAAAAACCGTATTCGGGTGAATTGAAGTCAGGCTCCATATGCGGGAAAGGAAATGGAGGATTTAATCCGGAATATTGATATGTCACCATAACGTGCCAGTGATATTAGTGCAGGAAAACCGAATAGCCATATTCTGACGTTTAAAATTTATTAACGAATAACTTTTCCGGTCATTTGAATCACGAATAAGGCGAGAGTAGTCTCTTCCAAAATCGCTGAAGGCTGTTTATCAGAACGTCACAATCTGCACGTGCAACGCGCGCTGCTTTGCTAAAATTGTCGCGGAGGTAAGTATACGATTAATTGTTTTTGGCTCGGGGCCTTGCCCTGTGGGCAGGGACCACTGCCATTGCAATTTGGAACCCGCGAGACCACCGGTCACGCATGAACACTCTCTGCCATTTTCTTTGCAAAGGGCTTCGAGTGGGAGTAGACTTCAGGGGCTTCATAGTGGAAAGGCACACGACCACATTTTTGGAATTAGTCAGTCTCCCCCTGTGGGTTCGGGGTAAGAATTGACCCACCGTGTCTCCCTACACGATTCGTAAGAGGTGAATAACTAGGAACACCGTGACTCGATTTGCGTTTAAGCCCTGCCTTAATAGCCCGACTGTCAGACGGACGAACGGGCGTTTGGGGTTCTCGCCGAAACTGCGTTCGTTCTTAATAGAGCGCGCCGTCTGACTCCAAACGCCGGTTCGCCCGTCTGACAGTCGGGCTATTAAGATATAAGGCCTAACTTAATTGCTTGTCGTTTGGATGGTGTCGGCGAACTTGACGGAGGTGACGACTCAGATTGTTGTCATGGAGGTCACGGAAGAGAAACTGTGGCGTACTTAGTGAGGGTCTGTGCTCTCAGATTGCTGTCTAGTATCATATAAACCGATGTGTGTGAGCTATTATTTTCTATACAACATCTGATGCAAAGAGGATCATAGATGCATACATGTATATTCTTATTCTTATCTTTGATTCTGGTCGAAATCCTTCTGGTCGAAACTATACTCTATAGCAGTCGTCGCCAATGCGAGTACTCATTCTTATTGTAAAAATATGGTTTATATAGCGATTTATCGGCCAAACCAAGTTGTCAAACCGCTCCCCCCTTCTCACGCAGTCCCCCAGTCTTCATTGTCGTCGCCAACCGGGCGTTGTTGTTATTTTAATAGAGGCGAACGCACAGCGTCAGCGAGAGAGTTGAGAGTTCACGCGTACAACATATTTCCTCTGACTGTGTAGCGTAGTCGAGTCTAACCGTGGCTGTATTTCGATAACCTTCTTTTGCTGTGTGTTACATCGAATTTTGCATTGAAATTGAAGTATGCGTTGTAAATTTGCTGTTTTCTTGACTAAATTACTCAGTCTTGTTGATACGAGCCCAGCCAAGCTTCGCGCACTTCTATTTATAGGCCTAGCTGACGCGCGGACCTCACCGACACCAAGAAAGATTATAAATACATTGTGATTGTTGTCCTTGAACCTGCCTTCGGCTGGTCCACACAGAGGGCGAGTCGACCTCCATTCCAGTTGTAAAATGTGAGTGCTTTCACAACCTAACGATGCAATCAACATACAGTTGTGATAAATTAATGCTGTTCATGGCTTATATATTTCTTTGGATGGGTTTTGAGTATCAACACTTTACAGATAAAGCGTTTTCTGGTCGAACCGTAGATTATATCCGCCATTTTAATTGTGGAAACAGTCGCGAGAAGCCAACAAAACCTCCTCCGAAGAAGAAGATTCGCTTTCTCAGCCAATGAGAAGCAAGCTCCCATAACATGCGCTGCAAGCAAATTTTAGCCGGATACCTTCTCGCAGACAGAGAGAGCGAGCTAGCTGTTGGGGCGTTCGGCGCGCACGGAGCACGGGCAGTTAAGGGCAAACCCAGTTCTCGCCGAACGAGTGGGACGGGCGACAGCTGCACGGGCCTGCCGCCGTGCAACCGTTCGGGCTATTAAGGCAGGGCTTTACTTTCAACTGTTCTAGTGAATTTCGTGCTTACTGGCCTTATATAGCCTACAAAGGCTGATAGGCCGTGTAGCGTGCGGGAGGGGGGGTAGGAGAGGGTTACAGGCGTGAGTAGGGTGATGAACATCCTCAGTTGAAATGAATTCTGGGTATTCTTCCAGTAGTAGCCTTCTCACAGGTTTCTTAGCTCATCAAACGTTGATGGTGGGGCCGGCAGTCAGCCTAAACTTCCTCTGCGCAGCAGCATGTGAGCGTGTTTGTCATTTCAGCCTTATCACGTGACATGGTCCCAAAGAACAATATATCGAACGCTAGGAGATCACTCGCTAGTGGTGCGCTGCCTTCAGCTCTTCAGGGGCAGCGCCCAAGGACACTCACTTGGTGCAAGCTCATATAAAGTGGTTCTCTCCGGATTAACACCACTAATGGCGCACTCACTTCACTATCAAAGTCAACAGTTGCAATTCGCAGTGGGTGAAAAACAGTAGATAGGACCTTTCGCCGTTTAAACGAGGTGATAATGATCTTTTGGCCGAATTGTTAGTGCGCTTGACCTAGTCTCTTGCGACTAGTGGGTGCAGTGTTCGAAGATGCACGGCCCCCCGAATTGTATCCTTGAGTAAGGTGTTGTAATCACATCGCTTTTCTCCAACCAGGACCAAAATGGGTATGTGTGAGGGCTGAGCTGGAAAGGTGTGAACGTTAACTTTTGTGCGTTTATCCACAACATAGTTGCATGATCCCCAGAGAGTTAAGACGGTTTCGGATAGATCAAAAGAGTGGCGAGATAATAATAATATAATCATAATTTATTATATTTATAATGCGCCTTATCCAGTGGTTCTAAGCGATGGCCATGATAAATGCGCACGGTTTGAGCACCCATCCATGGATGGAAAGTCTCAGCATCACAAAGAGCACTCTACGTTTAAGTTTTATTTGAAGCCTTCGTTAAATGCACATTTAAATAATAAATTCAGAATTTGCGGTGTATTTATCGGAGATCAATGAAGGGTGTAATGTCGATATTAGACATGTGTATATATAGGGTTTTCCTCATCAGTTTTAGCTCATATTAAAGATCCATTAAGGCACTCTCTCAAAATCGGGGAATGAGTCGACATAGTAGTAAATGAATGGATTATCTTCATTTGACCCCAAAAGTCCAATTCAATTTGTATTTCATTAATTTCTTAAAAGCTCACCAGGAATTTTTTTAAATTATCGCCTAAAAAGGAAGTGACGAGATGTAGGTACGCGCAACGCGAATACATGGATACAGCATGGCGACATCCAAGTCAAACCTTTCGAGGAAGCGTTGTGGGAAACAGTGTGCCATAGCATAGTGCACGCTGAGGAGTGATCATGGAGTGGGCATCAATAATAATAATAATAATAATAATAATAATAATAATAATAATAATAATAGAGATTACTTATACGCACATACCTTCCCTAATAGGCAAGCTCGTGGCGTTTACAATGAAAAGTCCACACATACACAGCATTCAAACACTCGCACACTGCACAGTTGAAATAAAAAAAGAGTTAACTACAATACAATTAATTAACATAGTGTTACGGGGTTGTTTTGTTGTTATAAGTCCAATAATGGTTAAGGATTTTGTCTCTCTTTCTCACATAAATACCTTTGGTTCCTTTTCTGTAGTCGACGGCGTTAGGCTGCAAAGATGGCTGGTTTCTTCTGGACGAGCGAGGCGTACCGCTTTCAGTCTTGCTTGTCGGTCTACTTGATTCCTGAAAGGGCTTGGTGTTCCATTTGGTTGGATAGAAAACTTCATATCTCTGCCTGAGTTCTTATTCTTTATTTGTAGCAGCAAGACACAAGATGTTACACTGCCCAGCATTTTCTCTCTCTAGGTCTGATCCATTCTGTCTACATTCTCTCTCCAGGTCTCATCCGCTCTCTCTCAGACCCGCTCTCCGTCTTGGTCTGATTCCCTCTGCCCTGATTCGCTTTGTCTGTATCTTTTATACTAGCGTTACCATTGTTCCCATGTTTCTGAGTCACGGTCTTTGTCATTTGTCTTTTGTGATCATGCATATGGGCCAAGACAAAGAACATTCTTCCCAAAAGTAACTTGCATCGATGATTCATTTTCCCTGACTCATTCCGTCTGGGAGCAGGCACACAGCATCTCTTTCTACTCGCTTTTTCCAGCATAACAATAGCAGGCAATAAACAAAACATCAAACATAAAAGAGGCGCCTTGTGAAGCACCTCACTGCTCGTCAGGAAAGACTGACCGGAACTGGCGTGTCTTAAGGGAGGTTTTGAACTGGAACATGGAATCAGAGTGACAGGCAGAGAACGGTACGCTATTCCACGTTACAGGGCCGATGTAAGAAAAAGATCGCTGTCCTTGGGTTTTCTTTTTGCGACGGGGGACATTGAACGTTTTGGTGTCTGCAGCTGAACGGTTATTTCTAGCGGGGGTGTAGACAGTGAGAATTTCTTTGAGTGCGTGTGGTGCAGTTTGATTGAAGAATTTAAAACACATAGTGGCTAGCTTATACTCTATCCTCTGAGCGACGGGGAGCCAATGCACTGCACGAATGAGTTCGGATGTGGGAGTTCTCTTGGGACTCCTAAAAACTAATCTAACAGCAGTGTTTTGGACTTTTTGCAGTTTGTTTACCAGAGTGTCAGGAATGCTGGCAAGAAGAGAATTTCCATAATCAAGACGGGACAGAACAAGGGAAGTGACAAGGGTTTGAGTGGCCTGTTGTAAAAGATAGTGACGAATAGTGCTAATTTTCCTTAACTCGTAGTAAGCTAACTGGCAAACTTTGTTCACATGAACTCTCATAGAAAGATCATCATCGAACATGACACCTAAGTTTCTAACATACTTTGAGAATTCTTTCTCACTCTGACCTATGGTTCGTTTCAGGGTCTGATCGAATTCGCCTCTACCGCCAGCCAGGAGAGCTTCGGTCTTTGAATCATTAAGTTTGAGTTTGTTCTGGGTCATCCACTGCTTCACATCAGAAATACAAAGTTCACTTGCAGAGAAGAGGTTGGATTTGACTGGGATGAGTAGAGTTGTAGAGTTGCGTGTCATCAGCAAATTCACTGTGAGAGAATGAATGACTGTCAATTACGTTGGGAAGTGGTTGGGTGTACAGTAGAAACAGCAGAGAACCCAGAACTGAGCCCTGTGGGACTCCGTATTTTATCGGAGCAGGATCAGAAGCAATACCCTGGATCAAAACAGTCCATAGATTTCCACCAGACTCATTACTTAATCGACAGTGGATTCAATTTGTGAACATATGTCGTGCAAACTTCGTGCACACCAAAGATTCGGTGATCTGCAGCAAGCACTTCGGACCCACGGCTACCCAGTTTCGCATCGCCTGGCAGTGGAGATGGGACTGCCCAAGAAGCCTCGAACATAATGGCGAACAATAATCCCATCAAAACAGAAGCACTCGGCTATATTCTACCAAATGTCCCAAAAGTTAATGTGCAGTGTAGTTCGTAATTGCACTAAGTTGTCAGTACATCCATTCATCAGCAACTGAACAAGCAAAAGCAATCGGCAATACTTTACAGTGTCCCAAAGGTTACTGTGCAGCAAAGTCCGTAACTTAGAGGACAGATTGACCTACTCGACCCTCATGCTCGACCGTTTTCTCCGCCTCCCTGCCAAGTCGAGTTAACCGGAGTGGACTGTATAGTCGAACATTTTGAAGTGCATTCCAAGAGAAAGAGGATGGAGGAGGAGTAATGCAAGATAAAAACAGGCTTGTTGAGTAAGTGAATTATGGGTGGGGATTTGGGTACTAAAAGAATGCGAAATATAATTATATCACAAAATTTCAAACTTCGACCCTTAGCCTTACAATGTAGTCGAGTGTAGTCGATCCGATACAGTCGGAGGACTGATGTTGTCCTCTTATGCAGGGGCGGACGAGGGGGGGTGGGGATCCGGGGTTTCCAGAAACCCCCCCCAAACAGGAAAAAAAGAAGAGATTTTTTCAGTAACAAAATATGCTGCTTGAAACTGGCAATGATCATCATCAGAATGCACCAGATTGCACCATTTTGCAGCCTTCTTTCCCCCCCCCCCCCCCCCCCCCCCCCCCCGCTTTGCGGTGTCGGTTTAGCGCTTTGCGCCTTCATAGCCTTCCCCTCCCCGTTCCTTAAGCACGAAAATCACTAGAAGACTTAGAGTTAGCGCGAATAAAGTCACGGTGTCCCTAGCTATTCGCCTCTTACGAATCGCGTAGATAGACGCGGTGGGTCAATTCTTACCCCGAACCCACAGAGGGTTATCGTAGAGCATGTTGGTTTTAAAATATTGTTAGCTATAATTTTATAAAATGACTTATAATAAAGTGAATTTTCACAACTTTAGTTAAAGTTAGTTTTCTCCTAGACAACGAGCCCATACATCGAGAATGCCTTGCCCCTGTTACTGGATGGATGGATAGCGTTTTACGACCTATCAGCGTTTTAGGCTATGTAAGGCCATTAAACGAAAGTCACGAGAATACTTTGAGAGTAAATGCAAATCAAGTCACGGTGTCCCTAGTTAAATCGCCTTTTACGAATCGCGTAGGGAGACGCGGTGGGTCAATTCTTACCCCCAACCCACAGGGGACCAACACTCGGGAACCCGCCATGCAAAGCTCGAGGAGTGTGGAAGAACAGCACCGTATACAGCAGGCTATATGGCTGCAATATGCATTGGCTGCAGAATGCATTTATAAGGTTTCTCAGTTTTGCTCAAAATACGCCTATAATCTTTTCTGAAACTTTCTGGATTTGTTTACATAGGTCGATACTGGGAGAACATATGCATGGGGATGCAAAACATATATGACGATAATGACTATTTGGTCATTCAGCTAACGCGAGATGTTGATTTCAATATATATGCAGATGCTGCAATAAGTTCGCCCAAACACTAGATAGATTACAACAGAAAGACAAACACTTCATCGAGAATGAGAACATTTCATTTCATAATCTTAAAAATGCCATTCATCATGGTAAAAGTGCAGAATAAGACTGCAAACGCTATCGTGCATAGTTTCTGACACATCAATTCTTTCGTGACACTGCAAAAGCAGTTACCTATGAAACTAAGGCGTAAACGTTTCCGCTAATTCTAAGAATACTGACTTTTCTGCCAAAAAAAAATTCTTCTGTTCGAAAAACTGGCAGGTAATGACAATAAAACTGGCCTGTCAGTTGCCTATGCTACATTATGTTACATAATGGCCGATTCGACGATACATGACATTTCACTTGCATATGACCCAGAACCTAAAGTTCCAACATTTTGATCGAAACTAATTATTTAATTCACACATTATATTTCTTTGTGGAGGAAGAGTTTCTCTTAGAATGCCGATACACGTGCCACAGTCGTGCATGCCGAGGTTGTCCAGGCACACAGGCAAGGTCAAGGTCATCGAGTGAGTCGTTCCTTGCGAAGTCCAGCCTCTAAAGAGGCATAAGCCTCCATTCAAGCAGTGTGCACACGAAGGGAACAGGCAGTCAGATTGCGTCTCGCACTGCCACGCTCGTTCGTAGTCAGACTATGTCAATTAAAATATCGGGCCTAGCCCTGAAATGCACAGAAATGTCGCACTAATATCAAGATGGAAAACTAATAAATCGATCAACTAAAACGAAGCCGATTATTCTTCAAGAGTGTATAAATTAAGTGCATTCTGAAGTCCTGCACGAACATTTTAAAGCAGATCACAAACCTTACTTGTTTTTCTGCCTGTACACCACCACACCAACTCGCTTCCCAAGTGATGTTAAACTAAGCGAAAGCAACTAGTGCAAGTTTAAGAGAAACAAGTTTCTGTACTGCGATTAATCTCAATAAAAGGTCACAAGTACAACAACAATGGGACCATAATATGACACCAGGGAAAAGAGGATAAGACAGAAGATAAACATATCGTAAGCTTAAGAATGGCTTAATTTCGGATTATGGTAAATGCAGTCTCAGAATGTATACTTTTGAAAGAAGACAGAGTTTTCAGATACTGGAAAGCAATGTTTACTGATCTCATGACAGGAAGTATTACGAAAGCTCGGCATTGCATTCTGTATCACACCAACTCGGATCAGACAGTGGAACGTGATCTCTCGTCTGTAGACATACGAAACAGAGGAAGTCCCTCTGCATTCACAAGATGGCTCCATTCTGGAATCCCATGCAGGCGTATTGGAGCAATGACCTTTGACTCGTCTCTGTCCTCGTGGACTGACACTGTAGCCATCAAGCCGTTGTTCATGAACTTCAAGACAAAACCCATACCTTCGTACAGCCTGGACTGCCCGTCCGATGCATTAGGCTTGGATCGTGGCCACCCTTGCAACGTCTTCCTCTATGGAGAAGATCGATATGGCTTCCACCTCCCTCTCTAGCGCCACTCTCGAGGGCATGTCAACGCTGAACAGGCACCGGTTGTATGTGAGGAAGTCTTCGTGTTGCACGTGGCAGGAGTGAAGGATGATCCGCACCATTTTCCTCCTGTGGGCATCGTTCCCGTCCTTCCGGAACACCACGTCTATCCCGTGATGGAGGAATTAGAATACGACCAACTCGTTTGATTAACATGGGGGCAGTCGTAGTTGTCTTGGAGGAAATCTCCGCCTAGCATCTCTGTAACAGCTAAAGGTTCTTCCCCGAAGTGAATAGAACGTGGGCTAATTTTGGCCATAGCTCCTTCTTCCTCCAACCTCTGATCATCTGCAGACATCTGTCACCCTCTGTATCATAACGTACAGCGAAAGGTGTTACTCTTTCGCTAGCTTGCAGCGAAGCGTACAATTCAACATCGAACACTATGATTTCAGAGAGCTGAAACTTCTCAGGCCTTTCCTCTTCTATCGTCCCGTCAGACGAGCGCTGGGCATTTGTCTGAGAATGGGAAACCCTGCGCCTTTTTCCGTGGTCGTGGTCCAGCCCTGGAAGCTGAAAGCGAGGAATCGGTCGAACCACCGCTTGCACCTTGTGTTGCACGCCTGACGTCTGTCTCAGGCCGGTCGGTGGACCGTCCCACAGGGTGCAAGATTCTCCCTACAGACACACTGCAATGTCGGCGGTTCTTACGACCGCTCCGGGAGCCAGACGCGGGAAAGTCAGTTGAGTGCACTTGCACTCGTGCCGTGCGCTAGGCAATCATCTCGACCTCCTCGGTGATGGCGTCCGAGTCCTCGTCATCCGTATCCAAGATTGTCTTTACAGACAATGTGACGCTGTTGCCTCTCGAGTGCATGCTTTGGGAGACACCAGGTCTGGCAGTTGCCCCAAGCACGTCTGGATCCTCTTCATCATAATGTAAGATTGCATTTATAGATATCTTGACGGGGTTGCCTCTCTGTTGCCTGCGCCGAGATCTCGCAGGTTGATGAGCGTGGTGAGGGGCTGATCCCCTCGCGGTCTGCGACATCTCGCCCTCTGCATTCCTCCTCTGCGATCTGAACCGTCTGCACACATGACGTGCCCTCGAAGTTGACGCAACCGGGGAGCCCAGACGATGGGAAGGTCTGCCTCGAAGCAGCGTTGCGTCTCTCTGGCAGTTGAAGGCGAACCAAGCCGATGGGGCCGTCAAGTACGGACGCTCCGTGCCTCTCATGCACTGCCTTGCCGCCGCTCTGCTTCCCAGCACCACGGCAGCGACTTCTTCGTCACTTGCAACTGAGTGGAGTCGTTTTCCATCCCAGGTGATCCGGACCGCATCAGTGGCTCGACAAGCAACGGCCTGAAGTCGGTGCAGAAATGGATCGAAGTAGAAGCTGACTCCATATCGAGGCAGGCGTATTTCCACAGCATGGTCCGAGTCCATCACATCGTTGTCATGAATCTCGTAGTCTTGCGTGTCCACGGATCGTCAGCCCTGAGATCACATCCCTGGCAGTGTCGCCGAGGCTGTATTTTTGGCCGTCTGTCGTTACGTCTTGACACGTGCTGGACAGTGTCACGGCTAACACTCTTGGCGGAGCAGCCATTTTCTCGCGACTGTTTCCGTGATAATGGCGTATAGTGTTCGTAAAAGAGTATGTTGGCACAGATTGACGTCTGTTACTCTCGACCGTGTGCTCCCAAGTGGAACAGAGCCTTGCTTTCTCCACACAGACTCGCACGAAAACTGGCGTGTTGTTGAGAACGGGTACTCTTTGGTTAAGTACGATGTATGATGTAGTGATGAAAATTTTAATGTTTCGTTCACATTTTTCACTGAACGTTGTTGTCAAGTAGATTGGTCTCTTTCCCCAATCAACGAAAGCGGCATTGCGCCATTTTGGCACACCTTTTTTGGTCGTCAAGGACAAAGAAACGATGATCATCAACATGTTTGACATGTTTCCAATTACTGGTCCCTATGAAGTGCCTGTAGGATCTCTCTCTCTCTCTCTCTCTCTCTCTCTCTCTCTCTCTCTCTCTCTCTCTCTTCCTCTCTCTCTCTTCCTCTCTCTCTCTTCCTCTCTCTCTCTTTCTCTCTCTCTCTCTCTCTCTCTCTCTTCTCTCTCTCTCTCTCTCTCTCTCTCTCTCTCTCTCTCTCTCTTCCTCTCTCTCTCTTCCTCTCTCTCTCTTCCTCTCTCTCTCTTCCTCTCTCTCTCTTTCTCTCTCTCTCTTTCTCTCTCTCTTTCTCTCTCTCTTTCTCTCTCTCTTTCTCTCTCTTTCTCTCTCTCTTTCTCTCTCTCTTGCCTCTCTCTTTCTCTCTTCTCTCTTCTCTCTTTCCTCTTTTCCCTCCTCTCTCTTTCTCTCCTCTCTCTCTCTCTCCTCTCTCTCTCTCTCTATCTCTCTCTCTCTCTCTCCCCTAAGAAATGTAATATAGAAGCGTCCTGCTTAGCTTTACAGAATACTTCCTTTTATAGTGTAGTTAGTGTTGCAAAGCCTAACAATGCACTGAAACTTTGGTATAGTCTTTTCATATCAGTTATTGACGAACATGCTCCTATGAAAAAGAAACGTGTAGGCCATCCAACTCTTCCACCATGGATGACAAAGGATGTAATGTTAGCAATGACTGTGAGAGATCGATTAAAAAAAATTGAGATTTACCAGCTTACAAAAACAGCGTTATTTTGTTAAGAGTCTGGTAAGAAAAGATAAAAAAGAATATTTTCAAAGAATTATAGAAGAGAAGAAGGATACGGCTTCGGTGTAGAAAGCCATCGATACCTTTACTAATCGAAACAAAGTTAAATCTGCTGTAGCATCTTTGACAGTTAATGTTGATGAATGCAATGCTCACTTTCTTTCTGTGGCCCAAAAAAAGTATTACAGACTGTCAATGTGCAAAGTAACCTTTCCGGAGAATTGATTTTGAGTGATTTTTGCAAAGGAAGATTGTCCGAGTCTAAGAATTTGAGATACCACTTCTTGGCATTCATGAAGTTGGCATATTTCTTGAGAAGATGAATAAGAAATCAGTTGGACATGATGGTATTAACACCTTCATTTTGAAAATTTCTATTCCATACATTATTGAATCTCTCACTCAAATATATAACTTGTGTATCATCAATCACACGTTCCCCGATGAATGGAAAATAGCGAAAGTTATTCCTCTACCAAAAATGAAGACCCCTTTGAATATTGATGATTTTAGACCCATTTCAATACTTTCTATACTATCAAAGCCACTTGAAAAGCATATTCACAAGCATTTGATGGCATATCTGGATCAACATGATCTACTTTATTCTCTTCAATCGGGTTTCCGACCAAAACATTCTTGCCACACAGCATTAACTCGATTGATTGATTCTTGGCTATGTGCCATTAATAGGTCACAGTTGATTGGTTCCATCTTTCTTGATCTAAAGAAAGCGTTTGACATGGTTCATCATGACATTTTAATTGAAAAATTATCACAATATGTAAATGGTTGTAACACGGTGAAATTCTTTCAATCATTCTTAAAAGACAGACAGCAGTATGTCTATTTCAACGGACACGCTTCTTTTCGTGGCCATTTACAGGTGGGTGTGCCACAAGGCTCTGTCTTAGGTCCTCTTTTGTTCTGCTTATTCATCAATGACCTACCATTACATATCTCTGATAAAGAGGTTACGTGTGATATGTTTGCTGATGATGTAACACTTTCAACCTCAGGTGTCAGGACTGAATGTGTGGCAGTAAAACTTCAAGGGAGCCCAGATGAAATACGTTCTTGGTGCTCTTTGAATCATATAGTCATTAATCCTTCCCAAACGAAATATATGGTGATAACTAGGAAACAAAAACATCAAATATATCCTTAATCTCTTCCTCTTGTTCTTGATTAACATGCGTTAACAATTTGGGATGGCTGTAGTGACGCTAACTTGAAAAGGCTGAAGTCATTGTATCGAAGAGCCTATAAGCTTATGATAACAGATAGTTCACTATCTACAAATGACAAAATGAAAGAATTTAACATATTGCCTTTCATAAGCATTTACAATTCAATAAATGTGTCTTAATGAAAATAATTAATGATTGTGATGTGCCTGATTATTTGATAAACTTATTCCAACATTCAAATATTCGTGTACATAACTTTATAATACCACAACCTAGGATTGATTAGTTTAAACATAGCCTATCTTATTCAGGGGCTACTATGTGGAACACACTATCCAATTCTCTAAAAATTGCGAAAATCTTTAGAGAAATTTAAATTGAAACTACATACTTTTCTTATGCAGTCATCCTAGATACTTTCATCTTATTCTAAATTCACTTTGTGGCTATTTTCAACGTGGTATTTAGTTACCATGAATTGATTGTAACCTGTGTTATTGTGTGAATTTTGTGTGGAATAGAGGGTGGGTGGGTGGGTAGGGGTGGGGGATGGGATTGGATTTGTTTGTTTGTTTTTTTGTTCTATCAAGGGTTGGATGTAAGATAGGCAGTTATGCCTAATTAATGTATTTCCCTCGAAAAATAAAGTTTAATCAATAATCAATCTCTCTCTCTCTCTCTCTCTAACTCTCTCTCTCTCTCTCTCTCTCTCTCTCTCTCTCTCTCTCTCTCTCTCTCTCTCTCTCTCGCACGCACGCACAGGGGGGGGGGGGAGAGAGAGAGAAGAGAGAGAGAGAGAGAGAGAGAGAGAGAGAGAGAGAGGAATCATTCATCGAAACAATACACAGCACACATTTCCTAAATCTGCGCACCATTACCAAAGTGTTGTATTGTGAAGACGTTGCGGAGAGAATCTTCGGTGGTAAGGGCAGGTTAATGGTGATGTCAGGTATTATGCACGTGGAAATTGAAAAGACGGTAAACAAACAACCGGCTTAGTGGCTTTATTTGAAACTTAACATTTCAACGACAGTGAAAAACAGAAAAACTAGGAACAAAGCATCATTTTGGGGACTTTCACTTCCGGTCGCCGCTATGCAGCACTCAGTAATTGGTTGTACTCCTCGGTAGGAGAGGCAATGTGGGTGAAGTACTTTGTGCAAGCAAGCAGCTCTATGATCAGTGAAGCTTCGAATACTGCACTTACCACCCTTTACACCTTCATGATGAAAATGTGCTTTTGAGGTATTGACTGCTGGAACATCAGATGACTTCACCTCTGAGAAAGCATCGCGATAATGAACAACCCTCATGAAGGATGTGTACAGAACATACTGCTGTCCTTTTTAGAGGATTTTATTTTCGGAAAATTTTATCACCGATCGCCGCCATGCAGCGCCCAGTGACCGATTGTATTCCTCGGTAGGGACCGTATGCATGAGAAGGAAGGGAAATTCATCATGAGCAAGACTTACTACTAAAGAAAATATTTTCGAAGTTACCTCGAACGTACTTCCTATGCATGGACGATGAGTTGCATTGTAGTTGTGACTGTAGAGGTATGCAGTAACGAGCTAGAGGGAATCCCGTCTTTGTGCACTTGTGCTAGTGTCGTTAGCTTCGTCTGTTTGTTGGCAGATAACGCATTCTGTGCGCATGCAAGTCCTCGTGCAACTCATCTGCAATTTCCAATATGTCATGGCGATCAAATATAATTTCATAGTAGATTTCTTTATCATTAAACGAATCAAGCGGATTTATGTGGTCGATATTCTGTCCTGTCTCCTTCGTTGCTTCGATCAGACACGCATCGTTCGTATTGACATGTTTTTATGTTCTGACTCCAGCCTCAGCTCGCACTTCTCCCACCAAACTCGTGAGACCCTGGTGTACGTCGACACAAATTTCCTCGTTTGCAAAAATTAAGTAATTTAATCTGAACAGTGTTTTCATAATAAAAATGCAAATTCAAATGTATCGTTTTCATGGCATCAGATTAAACTAGCTTTGTACACGATGTCAATAGAAGATTCCGTGTTTAGATGCGTCACCCACATTCTCATTTCTCAAAGCTTACACGACCTATTGATGAATTCAACATATAGTTGTTCATATTACAATTCCTTGGATGGGTTTCAAGCATCCCAAAATACAGCGTTTTCTGTGCAAATCGTTGACAACAATGGCGATTAAACTCGCTGTAACTACGGCTGTACCCGTGGGTCCTGGTTAAAGTAGAAGTTGGTTTGTTTTACTACAGGCTACCCTTGAAGGAACCATCTCTTTCGACTCATGCATCCTTAGGTAGTGAATTTACTTCAAAAGTTGACACTTACTCACATAGTAAGGCGTTACTTCCCTCTCATGCATACGGGTACTAGTAAAGAGTTACTTCCCTCTCATGCATACGGGTACTAGTAAAGAGTTACTTCCCTCTCATGCATACGGGTACTAGTAAAGAGTTACTTCCCTCTCATGCATACGGGTACTAGTAAAGAGTTACTTCCCTCTCATGCATACGGGTACTAGTAAAGAGTTACTTCCCTCTCATGCATACGGGTACTAGTAAAGAGTTACTTCCCTCTCATGCATACGGGTACTAGTAAAGAGTTACTGCCCTCTTATGCATACGGGTACTAGTAAAGAGTTACTTCCCTCTCATGCATACGGGTACTAGTAAAGAGTTACTTCCCTCTCATGCATACGGGTACTAGTAAAGAGTTACTTCCCTCTCATGCAAACGGGTACTAGTAAAGAGTTACTTCCCTCTCATGCATACGGGTACTAGTAAAGAGTTACTGCCCTCTCATGCATACGGTCCTAGAAGAGGCATTGTGGATGAAGCACCTTGACCAAGGATGCAACTCTGGACTCTGTGCATCTTCGAGCACTGCACGCATTAGTTGCAAGCGACTGCATGCCAACCGCTCTGACCGCTCGGCCACTGAGCTCCACAAAATGATTCGACGCTCCCATACATGTGATGAGTAGTGAGACGGTTCTTCGCATGCGTGAAGAGGAAATGATGATGTGAGAGTTTGGCTATGGGCGTGAGGACATTTCGTGTACTTCTAATTGAGAGAAGTGAAGAATCATTTTGAACTTTAACTTGAGTTGCGACGCCAGCGGTCCATTGCAATTACATAACAACATCCAGTATACATAAATGTCACTCACATTCCAGAATAGATTTATTTATAACATGGGGAGATGAGAGAAGTAAAGAATCATTTCACTTGAAGGTAGAGCGGGGTCGGGTGGAAGTGGATGTGCGAGGTTGTCGGATGGGTTGGGAGAAAGGACACACGTACGTCCTGCAGAGAGGACATGAATCCATATGGTTGATGGTGATAGTGGTGGTGGTGATAGTGGTGGTGATAGTCGTGGTGGTGATAGTGGTGGTGATAGTGATGGTGATAGTGGAGGTGATAGTCGTGGTGGTGATAGTGGTGGTGATAGTGGTGGTGATAGTGATGGTGATAGTGATGGTGATAGTGGTGGTGATAGTCGTGGTGGTGATAGTGGTGGTGATAGTGGTGGTGATAATGATGGTGATAGTGGTGGTGATAGTGGTGGTAGTAGCAGTTGTGGTGGTGGTGACAGTAGTGGAGTGGTGTTTGTTGTGACGGCGGCGGCAGCTGTAGTGGTAATGTGGTGGTGTTTGGGGGTGTTATGGTGGCGGTTGCAGAGCGCGCTTTCAGTAGCCTACTTCCAAAGTACAAATAAAGATTAAAAAAGAGAGGATGAGCGCTGCAAGACATAAATACCCCGTCTCTTGAGTGAGGCAACGTGAGGGGGGTTCACATTGAGGCAGTCAGAGAGATCGCCGTAAAAAAAAAAACTGTACAGCGAGGTTACTGGGAAGTTTGGGAATGCTTGACATCACCACATGGTGCATTTGTGGTGTGGGTTCATCGTGGATCCTAGCGGGCAGTTGAAGGCCCTGGCGAAGCTCTCCGAGTTGGACAAAGGACCGTGCACCCTGGGACGATAGAGGCAGAGGTGAAAAACAAGAAAGTAATTCACCGAGCCGAAATGTCTATTTCAAGGCTGCGTTAGTGTACGTTGAAAGCAGGAAGGACGCAAAGGATGAACGAAAGAATGAAATAAATAAATAAATAAAATAATGTGTAAGGTCACCGGACTGAACAACTTTTCTCTATAGTCGTGTTCAGACCAGTACTTTATGCTACCTCAAAGAAACTTTTTTAAAAATAAAAAATAAATTCATAATTGATTGGCACGATGCTCGTAATGCCCACAACATTAAAGTTTGAAGAATGTTTGTTACGTAGTTCGTGTCCTGTCCTTTCCATGAGAAGTTGTGAATGAATGCGAGGTCACATGAACATTGCATAGTGTATTGGAGGTGCCAATTACCTTTATCCAGTTTTGACTGCGTCACTTCATGGTCACCGACTGGATATGCACATCCGTTTTTCATGCTATCAAGGTGCTTTGGTCACGGTGTTGCGTACATTTGATAACTAATGTAATCGAGTTTCAATATATTTGTATTAGCCGTGAGCCATCTTTTACCAGGCAAACACTAATTGCACAAATCTTGCGTGCTGGCACTGTCCACAGTCTACTCCATGTAGCTAACAGGCCGATATTTCTCTCAACACGGTAGAATGAAATCAATCTACAAACCCTAAAATGTGTAATGGCATTTTACAGTATAGGAGCACATAATTCATCACGTTGGAAAATTTCATTAATTGATAATTGTCTGTCAAGTATGGGCACAAACTGCTTGATTGCATCTACCGAATTAGATTCAACAATTTCAGAGACGGTACCGAGTGAACGATTGCAATTTCGATGATCGGACGAAGAAATTCTTTGGCTCCAGAATAACGTTCCTGATTGCGATTAGGAACTGGCTAGGAAGGTGTTTCCTTGTTTGTGTCTGTCAAGTCTTTGCCACAGCCTGTCTCACCTGATTGGTTTGGGGCTGTGATGCCGGGAGGCCATCATGAGGAGTGCCCTTTCTTCAGAGTGCACAGCACACCAGTTCTGTCCAAAGTAATGCACAGAAGCGTATAAGTCCTGAAATGCTCGTCATTTAAGTCTCTGAAAACATCTATACTACACGTATTTGATTTCTTTTGAAAATGTATCGCCTTTACCCCTTTCTTTCAATTGAATAACATTCGGCAACGTTAGATGAAACACTCAGAGACAGCGGTCGTACTGAAAAATTACTGTCAGATGATCATCAGGAAAACTGCAGAATGTGAAGGCACACATTTGATTTAAGTTGAGCTAAAAGGCAGCATTCCATTGCAGAGGCATTACATTACAATAATGCATCCACTCACGGGTCGCATTTAATTTTTAAAAAATCATTGGTCAATATGTTCAAATAGCCATGAATATTAACTGTGGACCTCTACATGCATTTGGTTGCCCTTCTGTAACATTCAGTCGAGAACGGTTTTGAAGTCAGTCAAGCAGGAAGCCATAAACCAACTCGCTGACCATTCCTGGTCGTGGGAGACGATGGCTGTAGAGATGCTCCACACTTCATCACATAATGCTTATCACAGGTAGTGCCCTTGACCCGTGTGTCTTGTGTTGTCATTCCTTTTATTGTCTATGTGATGTTGACACGTCGTCAGCCAATCCGCTCAGAATGCAGGGGGAATGTTATATACTTCTCTGGCTGAATAATATTTCTCTAGAGTCAGCATACATTTGCGCATGTGCCTTGCCATCAATGACCGCAAAAAACTTTGAGGAACGGCTTGCTGCATAGCGTCATTTGTCATTAAGAGTTCAGGCCGGGAGTTCAAATGGTGTGAGTGGCATCAAACGGCCTTGGCTGTTTAACATACAGAGCCGAAACCCTGCGTGGGACAGACAGGAAAAATGTAGGACCACAGGCGGGGACTAAACCCGTGCATCGTTTTAACCCTCTTGTCTTTCAAATATGATGGCACCAAGTACTATCATTGCCATAGAAAATGTGTGTGTGTGTTTGTGTGTGCGTTTGTGTGTGAGTGTGTGTGTGTGTGTGTGTGTGTGTGTGTGTGTTTGTTTGTATGTGTGTGTGTGTTTGTGTGTGTGTTTGTGTGTGTGTGTGTCTGTGTGTGTGAATGAATGAGAGAGAGAGAGAGAGAGAGAGAGCGAGAGAGAGAGAGAGAGAATGACACAGAGACAGATAGAACAAGAACGAGAGACACAAAGGGACAGAGAAAGAGAGAGAGAGACAGAGAGAGAGAGAGAGAGAGAGAGAGAGGGTGGGGGCGGGGGGGGGGGGGGGGGGGGCGGGCTACTCCCCTCGCCGTCTTGGTTGTGGTCATCGATCTGCAGACATGACTTTACCTGAGCGTAGGTTATGAAGAAGAGCTGGTCCTGTGTGTAATTGTAGCCAGGAAGCTTTCTGTCCTCTCCGTTGTCAGCCAACCAATTTTGGTAGGCCTGGAGACATACGTTGTACATGTATATAACGAAATCAAGGCATAAAACTACATTTTCTCTCATGAGCCACCAAAGAGTTAGATAATTGTTTCATAATGCAATAATCTATTTTAGGTGTCATCGACCGTATGGCTTGAGAGGGGTGAACATGCGTGTGCAAGGCAGGTAGAATCACTTGCAAAAATTTCCTTCAAGCAGCAAGACGCCAGTACCATCAGACTCCAGCCTGAAACTTTGCTCAACAAGGGGAGAAGACTCACGGAGGAAATGGGCTGGAAGAGTTGTACATAGGGGTGAAAATCTCATACGATGGATAAAGTACAAGTGGCGAAAGGAATCTGCAGTGGCAATAGCAAGGGAGGGCACAGGGGGGTGGGGGAAAAGACACAGGGAGGGAAGACACGGAAAGGGAAGACACAGAGATGGAATACTCAGGGAGGGAAGACACAGGGAGGGAAGATACAGGGAGGGAAGACACAGGGAGGGAAGACACAGAGAGGGAAGACACAGGAAGAGAAGACACAGGGAGAGAAGATACAGGGAGGGAAGAGAAAAAAAGGGAAGACACAGAGAGGGAAGACACAGGGAGGGAAGACACAGGGAGGGAAGAGAAAGGAAGGGAAGATACAGGGAGGAAAGAGAAAGGGAGGGAAGACACAGGGAGGGAAGACACGGAGAGGGAAGACACAGGGAGGGAAGATACAGGGAGGGAAGAGAAAGGGAGGGAAAACACAGGGTGGGAAGAGAAAGGGAGGGAAGATACAGGGAGGGATGAGAAAGGGAGGGAAGATACAGGGAGGGATGAGAAAGGGAGGGAAGATACAGGGAGGGATGAGAAAGGGAGGGAAGACACAGGATGGGAAGACACAGGGAGGAAAGATACAGGGAGGGAAGAGAAAGGGAGGAAAGATACAGGGAGGGATGAGAAAGGGAGGGAAGATACAGGGAGGGATGAGAAAGGGAGGGAAGACACAGGATGGGAAGACACAGGGAGGGAAGATACAGGGAGGGATGAGAAAGGGAGGGAAGACACAGGGAGGGAAGATACAGGATGGGAAGACACAGGGAGGGAAGGTACAGGGAGGGAAGAGAAAGGGAGGGAAAGGGAGGGAAGACACAGGGAGGGAAGATACAGGGAGGGAAGAGAAAGGGAGGGAAGACACAGGGAGGGAAGATACAGGGAGGGATGACAAAGGGAGGGAAGACACAGGGAGGGAAGATACAGGGAGGAAAGACACAGGGAGGGAAGATACAGGGAGGGATGAGAAAGGGAGGGAAGACACAGGGAGGGAAGATACAGGGAGGAAAGACACAGGGAGGGAAGACACAGGGAGGGAAGATACAGGGAGGAAAGAGAAAGGGAGGGAAGACACAGGGAGGGAAGATACAGGGAGGGAAGAGAAAGGGAGGGAAGACACAGGGAGGGAAGAGAAAGGGAGGGAAGATACAGGGAGGGAAGATACAGGGAGGGAAGAGAAAGGGAGGGAAGATACAGGGAGGGAAGAGAAAGGGAGGGAAGATACAGGGAGGGATGAGAAAGGGAGGGAAGATACAGGGAGGGATGAGAAAGGGAGGGAAGACACAGGATGGGAAGACACAGGGAGGGAAGATACAGGGAGGGAAGATACAGGGAGGGATGAGAAAGGGAGGGAAGATACAGGGAGGGATGAGAAAGGGAGGGAAGATACAGGGAGGGAAGAGAAAGGGAGGGAAGATACAGGGAGGGAAGAGAAAGGGAGGGAAGACACAGGATGGGAAGACACAGGGAGGGAAGATACAGGGAGGGAAGAGAAAGGGAGGGAAGATACAGGGAGGGATGAGAAAGGGAGGGAAGATACAGGGAGGGAAGAGAAAGGGAGGGAAGATACAGGAAGGAAAGAGAAAGGGAGGGAAGACACAGGATGGGAAGACACAGAGAGGGAAGATACAGGGAGGGAAGAGAAAGGGAGGGAATATACAGGGAGGGATGAGAAAGGGAGGGAAGATACGGGAAGGGATGAGAAAGGGAGGGAAGATACAGGGAGGGAAGAGAAAGGGAGGGAAGACACAGGGAGGGAAGACACGGAAAGGGAAGACACAGGGAGGGAAGATACAGGGAGGGATGAGAAAGGGAGGGAAGATACAGGGAGGAATGGGAAAGGGAGGGAAGACACGGAAAGGGAAGACAGAGGGATGGAAGATACAGGGTGGGAAGAGAAAGGGAGGGAAGATACAGGGAGGGATGAGAAAGGGAGGGAAGTCACAGGGAGTGAAGATACAGGGAGGAAAGAGGGAGGGAAGATACAGGGAGGGATGAGAAAGAGAGGGAAGATACAGGGAGGGATGAGAAAGGGAGGAAAGATTCAGGGAGGGATGAGAAAGGGAGGGAAGATACAGGGAGGGATGAGAAAGGGAGGGATGAGAAAGGGAGGGAAGATACGGGAAGGGATGAGAAAGGGAGGGAAGTCACAGGGAGGGAAGACACGGAAAGGGAAGACAGAGGGAGGGAAGATACAGGGAGGGATGAGAAAGGGAGGGAAGATACAGGGAGGGATGAGAAAGGGAGGGAAGATACAGGGAGGGATGAGAAAGGGAGGGAAGATACAGGGAGGGATGAGAAAGGGAGGGATGAGAAAGGGGGGGAAGATACAGGGAGGGATGAGAAAGGGAGGAAAGATACAGGGAGGGATGAGAAAGGGAGGGAAGTCACAGGGAGGGAAGACACGGAAACGGAAGACACATGGAGGGAAGATACAGGGAGGGATGAGAAAGGGAGGGAAGATACAGGGAGGGATGAGAAAGGGAGGGAAGATACAGGGAGGGATGAGAAAGGGAGGGAAGATACAGGGAGGGAAGATACAGGGAGGGAAGATACAGGGAGGGATGAGAAAGGGAGGAAAGATACAGGGAGGGATGAGAAAGGGAGGGAAGATACAGGGAGGAAAGAGAAAGGGAGGGAAGACACAGGGAGGGATGAGAAAGGGAGGGAAGATACAGGGAGAGATTAGAAAGGGAGGGAAGATACAGGGAGGGATGAGAAAGGGAGGGAAGATACAGGGAGGAAAGATACAGGGAGGGAAGATACAGGGAGGAAAGAGAAAGGGAGGGAAGACACAGGGAGGGAAGATACAGGGAGGAAAGATACAGGGAGGGAAGTAACAGGGAGGGATGAGAAAGGGAGGGAAGATACAGGGAGGGATGAGAAAGGGAGGGAAGACACAGGGAGGGAAGATACAGGGAGGGAAGACACAGGGAGGGATGAGAAAGGGAGGGATGAGAAAGGGAGGGAAGACATAGGGAGGGAAGATACAGGGAGGGATGAGAAAGGGAGGGAAGACACAGGGAGGGATGAGAAAGGGAGGGAAGATACAGGGAGGAAAGAGAAAGGGAGGGAAGACACGGAAAGGGAAGACACAGGGAGGGAAGATACATGGAGGGATGAGAAAGGGAGGGATGAGAAAGGGAGGGAAGACACATGGAGGGAAGATACAGGGAGGGATGAGAAAGGGAGGAAAGACACAGGGAGGGAAGACACGGAACGGGAAGACATAGGGAGGGAAGATACAGGGAGGGATGAGAAAGGGAGGGAAGATACAGGGAGGAAAGAGAAAGGGAGGGAAGACACAGGGAGGGAAGATACAGGGAGGGATGAGAAAGGGAGGAAAGACACAGGGAGAGAAGATACAGGGAGGGAAGAGAAAGGGAGGGAAGACACAGGGAGGGAAGATACAGGGAGGGATGAGAAAGGGAGGGAAGACACAGGGAGAGAAGATACAGGGAGGGATGAGAAAGGGAGGGAAGACACAGGGAGGAAAGATACAGGGAGGGAAGATACAGGGAGGGAAGACAC
>JAWQFJ010019682.1:0-28749 GCA_034096865.1 Theodoxus fluviatilis | reverse complement strand
GGGTGTGGATTGTCGATTTTGAGTTTTTGGTTGTTTCTGGTTCAGTAATCCTTTATCTACAATGTCAGCGAGTTTCATTTACCAAATCTGTCTCTAAATACGTTTAAATACTTAATTTATGCAAGAGGGGTTTCAAAATAAATACTTCATTAAATATTCATAATTTAAAATGCTTGTATCTCAAAAACTACTCAACCGATTTCAATAATATTTTCACCATTTCGCAGCTTTTTGGATCCTTTTTGTAAGACCTGATATCACTCTATGCATTCAAAACCTTCAATCTGATTGGTTCGCTTAACTATGGACCATATGGGAGAGGGAAGGAACCAGCCAATCGGAGCGCAGCTTAGAGTGAGCCTCGAGGTGTTAGCGCTTCTGCCTTCAATGCGCCACGCTTCCGTGCTTATCGTGATTTCGACTCACTACTGCAGATTTTTCGACGGAAAACAAGCATACATGAAGGTATGTTCCCGTAAACTTGTAAATTTATAGTGTATTACTGATTTCTTGTGTCAGATTGATGTAAATCAACAGATCGAGATCACTTTCAGCGGCCACGGAGCCGATCTCAACCCACAAGTTCAAGTTGAATTTCGTTTACATTAATTTTGCCGAAGATGAATGTGCAGACTTGAGAGAATATTCATCTCTCTGCTGTACATCTCGCATTGCTTGTTTGAGAAATCTTTGTATTAAATGAACAGTAATGATGAAATGACTTCAAATAGTTGGACTGGCTCTGAAACTACATAATGTATGTGATTGTTTTCAGGTCGAGGCCGCATCAACATTGGTCATTGCTTGTAAATAGTTTTGTATGTTTCTTTGAATAAAATACTTTGGAATCTAATAGCATCATCAGTTCCCATTGTGGCGTATAAATAGGTTTTCCAAACATACTGTACCAGTAGACAACCAGAGGTATATGACCTTTTCACCTCGAAAAAAGATTTGCAAAATCATCCCACACACGTGGCTAATAGCATCAGCCAATGAAAAGGCTCCATCTATAGCGTCATGGCCAGTGAAAGGGAGGCAACTCTCCCTGTTTCCTGCACATGCGCATAGATACCATGATGCAACCACGTGCCATCACTTTTCGTTGGAGTGTTTGGATGTACTCTGGTGTTCTCCTCAAGTCTTCACGTTGTGCGGACTTTCTGAAGGATTTGCTGTCGACTATGGCGGCGTTGCTGTTGGGAAGTACAAACACTCCTACGGCCCTCGCCGTTTTTCGAATTCCTGTTTAATTCGTTTTTTGCTTCAATTTCTGTTCCCGCCGGTAACCTCAGTGCACGGTCTGGTTCAGTTATTTTGTTGCCTGTTGTCTCTAGCTTCGGCTAGGTGCGTTGTGAGCGTGTTTTCGCTTGTTGTACGCTTTTATTCTTGTGAGTGCGTTCTTGCTACTGCTTGCGTCAAGTTGACGCTATTGCTGTCCGCCATTTTGTTTCGCCATTTTGGGAATATGGCGGCTCGCCTTCCTACCTCTCTTCAGGGTACGGAGGCGGTGCGCAGGTGCGCAAGCGCGGCTCTGCTTCTAAGAGGAAGAGCTGTTTGTCTATACCTCCTTCCTCTTTACCTGTAAGAGGTCGAGGTCGGGTTCGAGTAAACCTCGTTCGGCCTCTTCCTCAGCGTGTAGGGTGGACGATGTGTCGGCGAAGTTTTCTTCTCTCGACAACTCTTCCTTACCGGACACTCTGTCTCTGGCGACTTGCTCGGGCGTAGTTTCTGAGCCAGTTCTGGGTTCCCAGGCGGCTGCTGCATGTTTGGTGGATTTGTCTGCGGCTGCCTTTCTTTCAGTTCCCAGAGTGCGGTGTCGCACCGATCGGATTCTCTCCCGGCGGTAAGTCGAGACGGAGACGAGTCCCTCGGTGGGGTGGGCACGGCTATCGATCGCAGGGGGGCTCTGCCCATGCGATCCGATCAGCATGTTGCCTCGGATTCCTGGCCTTCTCCTGATCGACCAGTAGATCGTATCCGACACGAGTCGCGATACCGGCTACCGGCAGAGCGTTGCTATCGATCCCGCCGAGGCAATGCCCGCGCGATCCGATCAGCATGCTGCCATGGTTCACTGGCGATCAGATGATCATTCAATCGATCATGATGGGAGAGGAAAAGAGCGGGTCAGGATACAGGCTATGCGTTGCGATCGACCGCACAGAGGCTTTGCCCGTCCGATTCGATCAGCATGCTGCCTTGGCATTCGGACGATCAGCCGATCGTTCCGTACATCGTGACGGCCAGGCGTCAGTCACGGTGCATGCAACGTTGCGATCGCTTACACGGAGGCAATGCCCAGTTGGCTCGATCAGCATGCTGCTTTGTTTTCCGGGCGTTCTGTCCCTCGATCAGTGGATCGTGGCGATCAGCGCGACCGGAGAGGTGTTGCTGTCGACCGCGCAGAGGTTTTGCCTTTGCGGTCTGATCAGCGTCCTCGCTTGTTTTCACGACGATTGCCTGGTCTATTGCTCGATCGTGATCGTCCTTGTCGGGAATTTCGACACGATCGAGCAGTAGATGGTGTTGGGCAGGGGTCCTTTTACAGGACGCGCGGTGCTGTTGATCGCTCCGAGGTTTTTTCCCGGACGGTTTGATCAGCCTGCGTCCTTGGCGTCTCAGCGATCACGTGATTTTGCGCGAGATTCTCGCCCTCGGCGATACGTGCCTGACGATCGCTTGGATTTGCGTTTCGATCAGCATACTGTCTCAGTTCTAGGGGGATCGGTCGATCGCATGTCAGATCGCGATCTTCTCTTTGACTCTGATTCTCCCGTTCGTGCTTCTCGGGAATCTCTGCATGGGCGGCGCGTTGAGTCTCGACACTATCTCCTTCGTGATTTGTCAGACTCTGATTCGCGATCGCTCAGTCCGGTACGGGTTTCTGCTCGTCGCTCACATAGGTCTGCGGACTCTGAGTGTTTTCGATGGCAATCCGCCCGGCTGCCTTCCGGCGCTCGTACTTTGTTTTTGTTTTTGTTTTTTCCTCGATTGCCTGATCTATCGCTCGATCGTGATCATCCCTGTCGGGAATCAGACACAATCGAACGGTAGCTAGGTATGGACCAGGGTCACTGTACGGGTCGAGCATTGCTGATGTTCGCGCTGGGGTTTTTCCGCGCGATTCCATCGGCAGACAGCCTTGAATTCTCGGCGGTCGCGAGTTTTCGCGCAGGATTCTCGACTTGGGGCAGGCGTTGCTGACGATCGTTGCTGACGATCGCTCGGTTTTGCCCAAGCGTTTTCGATCAGCAATATTGCCTCAGGTCTCTGGGGATCGGCGGATAGGTGATCAGATCGTGATCTTTCCTTCGGTCTGGTCGTCCGTGGTACAGGCAGAGCAGTGCTGACGCTGCACAGAGATTTTTTCCTTGCGGTTGGATCAGCTGCTGCCTTGTATTCCCGGTGTTCGCGTGAATCGTGTTTTTTCCGGCCGGGAATTTCGTCACGGCAGGCGATGCTGACGTTCGCTCAGTGACGTTTCCTTTGCAGTCAGAGCAGCTTGTTTCGTTCATTTCCCGGCGATCGGCTAATCTCACGCTAGTTCGTGATCCTTTCTGCCGGGAATCACAACAAGATCGGCGGACAGGCAGGGCTTGCTATCTACCGCACGGAGGCAAGGCCCGGGCGGGCAGATCGGCATGCTGCCTTGCATTCTTGTCAGTCAGCTGCTGCCTCAGGTCTCTGGGGATCGACGGATCGATTACAGATCGTGATCTTTCCTTTGAGTCTGTTTTTTGTCCAGTTCGTCCCTTCCGGGAATCGGTTTCAGCCAGGTGTTGCTGACGAACGCACAGTGTTTTGCCCTTGCGGTCGGATCAACATGCTGCGTTGTTTTCTCGGCGATCGCCTGTTCGATCGACAGATCGCAGTACAGGCGGGGTCTACGAACATCGGGGTTTTCAGAAATCTTACGGCACTTGGCGTTTTTTCGATTTCTGTTCATTCTCCGTTTGTGCACTTTACATGTATTGTTCCACCGGTTTTCAGTCCGGTTAGGTTCAATTATTGTCTCTAGCTTTGTCTCGGTGCATTGGCTTTTCTTCGCGTGAATCTCCTTCTTTCCTGTATTAGCTTCGGACTTTCTGGAAGTCGGAGCGATCAGTGGATCGTGTCGGATAGGTCTTGGACAGGCAGAGCACTGCTATCGACCGCATGGAGGCTACGACCATGCGGGCCGATCAGCGTGCTGCCTTAGTGTTCTGGAGTTCGGCCGTTCTACCGTAGATCGTGAGGGACAGGAGTCACGTTATAGGTATCAGCTTGCTGCTTTGTTCCCGGCAATCGCCGGATTTACGATTGATCTTGAGCATTCCAGCTGGGATTCAGTCTTCAAGCAGTGGCGATGTTGGTGAGAGGCAGGGGAGTTCGGTTGGCGGTTGTACCTGGACGATTGGTTGGTTTACACCTATCGTCTCTGCACTCACTCTCATGGAAGTTCCTTTTCCACAGAATTTTTTCTCTGGAAATTGACTATCCTGGCAGATCACTGAGCCGGAGGACCGACACAGACACGACCTTGGTGTCCAGCCTTTGGTCTGCACTCGAGTCTCTGCGGCAAATCCACTTTCTAGAGATGGAAGCGTATTCTCTCTCTGAAGGGATTGGTGTCAGTATTGCGTGATCGGCACGTGACAATCTCGGGTGATAATGTCGCGTGGCTGAGTTTTCTTCGCCATCAGGGTGGCACAGTCTCTACGACTCTGTCTCTCTGGGCTGAGGAGGTTCTCTTGGGCTCACTTTCCTGGAGGTTCCATTTCCACGGCATTCTTTCCCGGGAAATTGAATATCCTTGCAGTTCACTGAGCCGGAGGAATCATTTTCTTCCTATGGAATAGACTGTGGCTTCGCTGGGGCGACCTGGTGGTGAATCTGTTCGCCACCCGATTCAACACATGTCTTCCGTGTTTCCTCTCGCAGATGCACGATCCGAGGGCTCTCGGACGAATGCTTCTGCTAGGTCGTGGTCGGGCGTGCATGTCTATGCTTTTCTCCCACTCGCCTTATTCCGAAGGTGTTGGCCAGGGTCGCCCTAGAGTGTCCTCGGATGATTTTGGTCGCACCTTTCTGGACGGGAGTTTCATGCTTCCTTGAGCTGCTTGCTCTGGCGGATGGGGAATACATTGTTCTCATTCTCTCTGGTCCATTCTCGAGCAGCCTCACTCGAGAATGTGCCAGTCGGTCGTTCACTTCCTGAACTTTCTGCTTGGCTCTGTTCAGACACACAGTTTGCAGAGAGACAGGTCTTGTTTCCCTCGTTCGATGTCACACGCCTCCCTCGGTAGTTACCGCTCGGCGTTCACGAACACAAGCAAGGCCACGTGTGGCATTGACGTGTCTTTCGGTTGGAGGGTCCCCACCATCACCTGTGTATGTCGATCCGAACGATACTGACTGTGTCAACTGTCCAGTCTGTGCACTGGAGTATGTCTGGCTAGAACTCAGTCTCGTCGTTTCGCCGACATAGACTGTTTCTTCCATGGAAGTTGGCCACAGCGGGATATCAAAGACATCCATTTCCTAAGCTGGATTTGTCTTTGGATCACGGACACGTTTTGAATGCGCAGCTTGTTCCTCTGGTTGGTGTATCCAGGACTCATGAGATTCGCAGGGTTGCGACCTCTGTGGCTTTTGCCAAGAATGTATCGCTCTCATCTCATGAGGGCGGCGTTCTGGCGCAGTGACTGCGTTTTCACGCATCACTGCCGGCAGAATGTTCGCGTTCGTTGCCTGGACGGCACCTTTGGCATCATTAGTTGGTTGTGGCGGGTTCGCTGTCCGCCTTTGAGTGGTGTGTGTTCTTTAAGTTAGGTTGGTAGATGCACATCCCTCCTCCCTTCTGGGGTAATCTACCTCTGGTTGTCTACTGGTACAGTATGTTTGGAAAACTTTAAGAAATTTAAACTAATTTCTATGTTTTCCTAGCATACTTACCAGTAGACAACATAATGTCCCACCCTCCTCCCCATTTTTTGTGCATCTTCACACGAGTTTCTCGGTATGGTGTCGAAAAGTGATGGCACGTGGTTGCATCATGGTATCTATGCGCATGTGCAGGAAACAGGGAGAGTTGCCTCCCTTTCACTGGCCATGACGCTATAGATGGAGCCTTTTCATTGGCTGATGCTATTAGCCACGTGTGTGGGATGATTTTGCAAATCTTTTTTCGAGGTGAAAAGGTCATATACCTCTGGTTGTCTACTGGTAAGTATGCTAGGAAAACATAGAAATTAGTTTAAATTTCTTAAATTTAACAATCACTGTGCGCCCCCACCCCCACCCCACACTTTACTACACAAACATTTTAGTGTAATTTTTGTGTTTCTTGGACTTGTGCACATTAGCGCTGATTTTAAAATTATTATTAATAGGTATTTGATCAGTAAGCCATCGTGACAATTTATCCGTGAACGTACATTTTCGTGTATTTTCTGAAACAATGTTGACAATAAACTACTTTATGTTTCAAACTGAAAATTTGTGTGTTAGTTTTTTATGTTATGTTGTATGACTGTGCCAAATTTCAAAGAAATCATGCATGGTTGCTAAGGAAACTGTTGAGCTGAAGTTTCAAAACTTTTATTTCAATTTTTCTCAGAAACTCATTTCCGAGGGTAAGTATATTTACATACCTGTAACTTGGAGACTAATTGTCCGATTTTCAAACGGTTTTCACCATTGTGATTGCCATTTAAAATACTTTCAGACAGAGTAAAAAACTGAAAATGGCCCAGGGGGACAAAGCGACTCATTCCGTGGTGGAGGGTCACATATGTGACCAAATGTGTCTCATGATGAAAGTATAACATGTGTATTACAATTTTGTGAAGTTTGGAAGAGTTATCTTCCATAGTTCAGGGTCGAGGTCACTTCAAAATATGTATACAATCCAACTTTGAAGAGTTCCTGTGACCTTGACCTTGAAGCAAGGTCAAGTCACTGTGTACGTTTTTGTACGCCTTGTCATCCTACACATTCATGCCAAATTGGGTGTTGATAGACTTAATAGGCTCCGAGAAAAATCCAACGTTAAAGTTTTTTACGAATTAAAGGACGCCCTGACGCCCGGTCTGCCCGGACGCCAGGACGGACGCCTGGACGCCCGGACGGACGACACAGATGACCTAGTATGAAAGTATAACATGTGTACTACAATGATATGAAGTTTGGAAAAGTTATCTTTCATAGTTCAGGGTCAAGGTCACTTCAAAATATGTATACAATCCAACTTTAAAGAGCTCCTGTGACCTTGACCTTGAAGCAAGGTCAATCAAACTGGTATCAAAAGATAGGGATCACTTTGCCCTATACACCATATAAAGGTCAGGTATCCAATCTCAAAAACTTCAGAGAAAATTGGGAAAATGTGAAAAATGGCTGTTTTTTAGACAACATTTACGGCCCCTGCGACCTTGACCTTGAAGCAAGGTCAAGTCACTATGTATGTTTTTTGACGCATTGTCATCATACACCATCATGCCAAATTGGGTGTTGATAGACTTAATAGTCTCCGAGAAAAATCCAACGTTAAAGTTTTTCACTGACGCCCGGACGCCCGGACGGACGACACGGGTGAGTGCAGACTCACTTTTGCTTCGCATGTGAGTCAAAAACTGCACTTAAAAATGCCACAGTAGACCTGATACTCACAGACAATACGTCAGTCTAATGTGCACCATAATTTATGTGTCAGGGTGCCGGAGCCATGCAATGTAAAAAAACTAGATCAAATGCCCATTTGTTCATACAAGTATGCAAGCACACTCTCTCTCTCTCACACACACACACGCATACACACTTACATAACCCACATGGATTATTCCAAACAGTGGCATCAGTCAAATGAGTGCAGAGTAACTGACTATTCTTCTCCTACTCTCTCTTCCTGGTGGGTCAGCCCACTCACTTCAAGAGGGGGACAGCACTGGTGGGAGTGGTGGGAGAGGCCACTTTGTTGGTGGGGGTGTCAAGCGTTGGAGAGGGCCTGGCACGACTCTGTTCTTCCTGCAAGTCTCGGAAACTCTGCACCACCTTGCTGGATGCCGCCCTGCAACAGTTTCCACAGTCAAGAACAAGGAACACACGGCAGGTGCAAACTGTATTGGAGAACAAGGAGGAAATTGTCATTTAGGTATCTAATTTATGCAGAGAAAATGAGCATTGATTGTATACTGTAAGGGTATGCAGTGGACTGAAGATCAGTCAAAATAGCTGTGCATAACATTACATTCTCTTTTTGATACTTTTTTTCCAACACATTTTGTAGAGGAAAAGAGAAGAACTTAGAAAATCATTTAAAGAGAAAACAACCAAAACCAATTTTGAAAGCTATTAAAGAGAAATTAAAAACAAAATGCCTAAATGTGCTCCTGATCCCTGCACAGGCTGGTTGAAGAGAGCTTCGGAACTTCAAGTGGGTACATGAATATGCATAGCTTCAGAATTTCAAGTGAGGACATTAATATTCATAACTGTGGGGACATGAATATGCATAGCTTCAGAATTTCAAGTGGGGACATTAATATGCATAGATACCAGACTTTAAGTGGGGATATGAATATGCATAGCTTTGGGACTTCAAGTCCCAAAGCTATGAATATGCACACACACGCTTACCATGGGCACACAGGCTTGGAGGGCGGAGTGGGGGGCTGGGGTGTGGCAGTGGCTGCCTCCCTAGCGCTCAGCTGCTGCTGCTTCTTCATCTCCTTCCAAGAGAACCTGCAGTTGGAGGTGGGAGGAGTTGAAGTATTCACTAGCACAGTAACTCTCTTCACCAGCGTACATCTTACTAAAGTGAGCACATGGCTCATTATTCCATTCTCTCACAGAATCTTTGAGAAAATAAATGGGGATGCAGGTACAAATTGAAAGATTCACGAAAAATATGTCATCAACTCCAATGCACCTCATACTTGTTTGATGCCATTAGAGTGTATTATTCAAAATGAAACATTTGAGACAGAGTAATACCAGGGCAATAACAAAACTAGCAGATGCTAGGAAACATTGACAGAGTTGTTGAGTTTCAACACACACACAGGTACATTTAAGCAGACACATATGGTCAAGAGTACGCAGGTGCTGAGTACGCCAATTTCACTACCCTACCTCAAAACAGAGCCTCTTTCTCCTCACACTGTCAACTCACACAATCCAAACTTGTTTCATGTTGTTGAAAAAAGATCGATGTTTCTGCACATGTGTTTGATGCTTAATAAATCTTCTTCAACTTTGATGTTTTTCATGTTTTGCGCGAAAGATTGAATGCTGTCAGTGAGAGAAAGTGTGACGCTGCGGTGTAAAGTTAAGTTAAGATGAATGCTAACCTCTAATTTGACTAACAATTATGGTTTTATTTCATTTCTTCTTGACATAGGAGCAAAAATATCATTAATAATTGGATGTTGAAGCTGCAATAAAGTTTTTGTGTTGAATAGTTTATCTTTTGTGGCTCTTTTTCTGAATGAGTGGTGGTGTCAAGTTAAGATGAGACTCCAAACTGTCTTCTTCAAATACAACTAAACTAAAGATTACATTCAGTTTTTCTTTTCTGTACAGTTTAGACATCACCTAATGCATCATATTTATGGGAAATGAAGAGTGTATCGTTACTCATTTACTGTATCAGAAAGTTTATTTTGAAATATTTGTGTCACACAATACTCAGCACCTTTGTACTCTTGACCATATGCATGCATATCTGCACAGGCATGTGTACTCAAATGGATGTGAACATACACATTGTTTGCAAACATACACAGTAATGCATGCTTGCACACACACACACACACACACACAGAGGCACACACAGTGACACACACACACATACACACACAGAGGCACACAAAAAAAACCCACACAAACATACATGTATGCACAAACACACACAGGCACACACAGGCACCCCCCCCCCCCCCCCCCCCAGGCACACATGCACATACATGCACACACAGACACACACATACAGGCACACACATACACAGGCACACATACACGTACATGCACAAACAGACATACACACACACACACACACACAGGGGCACACAAACCCACAGACATACACACACACACAGACACACACACTTATGCACACACACACACACAGAGGCACACCCCCCCCACCCATGCACGCACGCACCAGGCACACACACACACACACCGAAGACTTCAACAGGTGCAGAACACCGCAGCACGTATAGTGAAACGTCCACCTAGTCGTTCTCACATAACACCCATCCTTCGAGAGCTACACTGGCTGCCTGTCCACCAACGTATTGTGTTCAAAACACTGTGTCATGTGTTCAAGTGCGTCAATGGTTTGGCCCCGCTGTATCTGGTTGAGCTCCTCAAGACTTATAAGCCTGTGAGGGATCTCAGATCTTCGGCGCAGTCATTACTCCATGTGCCACGCTACAACACCAAGAGATCTGGGGAGAGAGCATTCTCTTATGCTGGACCAAAACTCTGGAACGATATCCCAGACAGACTGAGGAAATCTCCTTCAATACAGACTTTCAAGTCACAGCTAAAAACTCTTTTATTCAAAGGGTGAACGTGTTGAGCGCCTTGAGCATGCCTTTGGGTGTGAGATTGACGCTATATAAGAGCCAAAATACATACATACATACACACACACAGGCACACACACAAACACACACATACACACACACTCACACACACACAGGCACACACACACTCACACACACACACACAGACAGAGGCATACGCACAAACACACACTCACACACACACACACACACACAGAGGCAAACACACAACCACACAAACACACACTCACCTACATACACACAAACACACACGCATACAAACACACACACATATACACACGCACGCACACGCACATGCACGCATGCACACACACACACACTGACCTTTTCCCACCCTTGTTCCTAGCTTTTCCTGCATCATCCTGCCTGAGCATTTCCCTGAGACTGGGCTCAGCAGACGTGGGGGTGGCAGGAGTGGGGGGAGGGGTGGCGGGTGGGGGACCAAGGGAGGAGGGGGTGGGGGGGCTCTGTGGACTGACCCCCCACACACTCTCCCTCTGCATGGGGGGGCTGGGCAACCGCACCCTCAGGCCCAGATCCCTGGCCCCCCATGGGTTATTTTTAGACCGAGGGGGTATGGGGATGGCTTCAGAGGCAGGGCAAGGCGATGGGGTCTCGGGAACAGCAACCGACATCTGAGGACAACAAAAATGAAGAATAAGTGCGACCATATTCAACTCTGCCTGACTTCACTGCACTATGCAAACTTTATATTTATGTTGTGAACTCTCCACCATGATGCATCACATTTCCATTGGACAATATATTCATCTAAACAAAGTGAAATCTGGACTTCACTTTTCAAAATTAATAAGATACAGCGAATCCACATCAACATAACACAGCTCAAAAAAGTGGTAAATGAAAACTACTAATTTTCTTTAAGTTTTGAAAAAGTCTTACATCTATCAGGATTATGATCAGCATGCAGATAATCAGGCATTTAAGTCCTCAGAAAACTAATTATATAATAGAAAACTCCAAAGAGATTTAATTGAAGAAAAATTTTCCATCCTGACTTGTCAGTAAAGATGCTACACCACTCAGGATAGAAATGCTGATGAAGAGGATTGAACAAAGTATAGTCTCTCAAAGACACAATAAATTTATAATATTCTGTTGTCCTAAAAACAGATCAATACCACCAAAGAACTTGCAGTCCACATGCTACATTTGTTTCTTTTTTCAATAATCTCAACATCAACATTTCCCCCTCCTATGCTAACCGCCATCTGGACATTGAAACTGACAGTATACAACATCAACATCGTACTACAATAACAACAAGAAGGGCAAAGCCCATACGACTCACATGCTTGACCTTGACCTTTATATGACCTTGACCTTCAGGTGACCTTCAAGGTCAAGGTCAAACAACTAAACCTACCAATGACATCATACACTAAGAAATGCTTTACACATTTTTCCTAACAAAATACATGTGACCTTGACCCAAGGTCAAGGTCATCCAAGGTCATGCAACACAAAGCTGTTAATTCAAGACATAGGAAGCACAATGGTGCTTATTGGCACTTTCTACCATGAGATATGGTCACTTTTAGTGGTTCACTACCCCATTTTGGTCCCATTTCTTAAGGGTCAAAGTGACCTTGACCTTGATGATATGTGACCAAATGTGTCTCATGATGAAAGTATAACATGTGCCTCACATAACTATTAAGTTTGAAACAGTTATCTTCCATAGTTCAGGGTCAAGGTCACTTCAAAATATGTATACAATCCAACTTTGAAGAGCTCCTGTGACCTTGACCTTAAAGCAAGGTCAACCAAACTGGTATCAAAAGATAGGAATTCCGTAGTTCTATACACCACATATAGGTGAGGTATCCAATCTCACAAACTTTAGAGAAAATTGAGAAAATGTGAAAAATGACTGTTTTTTAGACAACATTTATGGCCCCTGCGACCTTGACCTTGAAGCAAGGACAAGTCACTATGTTTGTTTTTTGAGGCCTTGTCATCATACACCATCATGCCACATTTGGTATTGATAGACTTAAGGGGAGACACGGCCTGCAGAATTTCATGAAAAATCTTCAGAAATTGAGTTTCGAGTTAAACGCGGATTTGGAATCTACAACATCTCCGCTACACGTGTGTGCGATCGATTTTGTTGGCTTAGGTTTCAAAGTATTTTAAACCGATTTGTTTTGTAAGGTACCCTCCGCTAGATTTCTAAGAAGTACTAACCAGGAATCCAAAATGCACAGATTTGCAAGCTTAGTTTCAGCATTTTCCTTCCAAAGAAACGCCACATGTTTGGTATCGCATCAAAGCTTCATTTCCCGGCTTTGCGTTGCAACTGTTTTCGGTACCGAAGAATAATTACCGAAGGCACACGAGGTAGAAATCGGAGGCCAGTGCAAACCAATGGAAAGCTTCGAAATAACGGCCTGCCTGTCAGCTAGGCTCTGATTGGCCTCTTGTCATGAGCGCAGTTCGTGATCACGGCGTGATCACGGCGGAAGTGGCTGGCGGAAACGGCCGAAGCATACTTCGACTGGCGGAAGTGATGGGCGGAAACGGCCGAACCGTACTTCGACTGTTTCCGACCTGACCGTCGGCCGCCAAAGCAAACATCGGTTCTTTCAGAAGTGTGCTTACTGCGCGCGAAAGTTCGCGCTATCTCGATCGAGACAATGCCACGGAAGATGCAGAAATGGACGGAAGAAGCAAGCCCAGAAAAGAAATTAAGTCGTGTCAACAGCCTCTGGAGGTTGTGATACAACAGCGATCGCGTTCTCATCTACAGACACGGCACTGAACGAAGCTGCTTCAACAAGTTCAACTAGAAATCGAAGGCCAGTGCAAACCAATGGAAAGCTTCGAAAATAACGGCCCGTCTGTCAGCTAGGCTCTGATTGGCCGCTTGTCATGAGCGCAGTGCGTGATCACGGCGGAATTGGCCGTGAATACGTGTTTCTTACAGAAAACGGGGATGTTTTGCTACAGGTGATGCTTTTCACCTAATATCCTGATATTTTGAATTAAGATAATAAGTTGAAAGTTTGCTACAATGATAACCAAGAAGGGCAAAGCCCATACGACTCACATGCTTGACCTTGACCTTTACATGACCTTGACCTTTACATGACCTTGACCTTTACATGACCTTGACCTTCAGGTGACCTTCAAGGTCAAGGCCAATCAACTACACCTAGCAATGACATCATACACTAAACTAAGGAATGCTTTACACATTTTTCCTACCAAAATACATGTGGCCTTGACCCAAGGTCAAGGTCATCCAAGGTCATGCAACACAAAGCTGTTAATTCAAGACATAGGAAGCACAATGGTGCTTATTGGCACTTTCTACCATGAGATATGGTCACTTTTAGTGGTTCACTACCCCATTTTGGTCACATTTCATAAGGGTCAAAGTGACCTTGACCTTGATGATATGTGACCAAATGTGTCTCATGATGAAAGTATAACATGTGCCCCACATAATTATTAAGTTTGAAACAGTTATCTTCCATAGTTCAGGGTCAAGGTCACTTCAAAATATGTATACAATCCAACTTTGAAGAGCTCCTGTGACCTTGACCCTGAACTATGGAAGATAACTGTTTCAAACTTAATAATTATGTGGGGCACATGTTATACTTTCATCATGAGACACATTTGGTCACATATCATCAAGGTCAAGGTCACTTTGACCCCCTATGAAATGTGACCAAAATGGGGTAGTGAACCACTAAAAGTGACCATATCTCATGGTATAAAGTGCCAATAAGCACCATTGTGCTTCCTATGTCTTGAATTAACAGCTTTGTGTTGCATGACCTTGAATGACCTTGATCTTGGAGGCCACATGTATTTTGGTAGGAAAAATGTGTAAAGCATTCCTTCGTTTAGTGTATGATGTCATTGCTAGGTGTAGTTGATTGGCCTTGACCTTGAAGGTCACCTGAAGGTCAAGGTCATGTAAAGGTCAAGGTCATGTAAAGGTCAAGGTCATGTAAAGGTCAAGGTCAAGCATGTGAGTCGTATGGGCTTTGCCCTTCTTGGTTATCATTGTAGCAAACTTTCTACTTATTATCTTAATTCAAAATATCAGGATATTAGGTGAAAAGCATCACCTGTAGCAAAACATCCCCGTTTTCTGTAAGAAACACGTATTCACGGCCAATTCCGCCGTGATCACGCACTGCGCTCATGACAAGCGGCCAATCAGAGCCTAGCTGACAGACGGGCCGTTATTTTCGAAGCTTTCCATTGGTTTGCACTGGCCTTCGATTTCTAGTTGAACTTGTTGAAGCAGCTTCGTTCAGTGCCGTGTCTGTAGATGAGAACGCGATCGCTGTTGTATCACAACCTCCAGAGGCTGTTGACACGACTTAATTTCTTTTCTGGGCTTGCTTCTTCCGTCCATTTCTGCATCTTCCGTGGCATTGTCTCGATCGAGATAGCGCGAACTTTCGCGCGCAGTAAGCACACTTCTGAAAGAACCGATGTTTGCTTTGGCGGCCGACGGTCAGGTCGGAAACAGTCGAAGTACGGTTCGGCCGTTTCCGCCCATCACTTCCGCCAGTCGAAGTATGCTTCGGCCGTTTCCGCCAGCCACTTCCGCCGTGATCACGCCGTGATCACGAACTGCGCTCATGACAAGAGGCCAATCAGAGCCTAGCTGACAGGCAGGCCGTTATTTCGAAGCTTTCCATTGGTTTGCACTGGCCTCCGATTTCTACCTCGTGTGCCTTCGGTAATTATTCTTCGGTACCGAAAACAGTTGCAACGCAAAGCCGGGAAATGAAGCTTCGATGCGATACCAAACATGTGGCGTTTCTTTGGAAGGAAAATGCTGAAACTAAGCTTGCAAATCTGTGCATTTTGGATTCCTGGTTAGTACTTCTTAGAAATCTAGCGGAGGGTACCTTACAAAACAAATCGGTTTAAAATACTTTGAAACCTAAGCCAACAAAATCGATCGCACACACGTGTAGCGGAGATGTTGTAGATTCCAAATCCGCGTTTAACTCGAAACTCAATTTCTGAAGATTTTTCATGAAATTCTGCAGGCCGTGTCTCCCCTTAAGTCTATCAATACCAAATGTGGCATGATGGTGTATGATGACAAGTCCTCAAAAAACAAACATAGTGACTTGTCCTTGCTTCAAGGTCAAGGTCGCAGGGGCCATAAATGTTGTCTCAAAAACAGTCATTTTTCACATTTTCTCAATTTTCTCTGAAGTTTGTGAGATTGGATACCTCACCTATATGTGGTGTATAGAACTACGGAATTCCTATCTTTTGATACCAGTTTGGTTGACCTTGCTTTAAGGTCAAGGTCACAGGAGCTCTTCAAAGTTAGATTGTATACATATTTTAAAGTGACCTTGACCCTGAACTATTGAAGATAACTGTTTCAAACTTAATAATTGTGTGAGGCACATGTTATACTTTTATCATGAGACACATTTGGTCACATATCATCAAGGTCAAGGTCACTTTGACCCTTAAGAAATGGGACCAAAATGGGGTAGTGAACCACTAAAAGTGACCATATCTCATGGTAGAAAGTGCCAATAAGCACCATTGTGCTTCCTATGTCTTGAATTAACAGCTTTGTGTTGCATGACCTTGGATGACCTTGACCTTGGGTCAAGGTCACGTGTATTTTGGTAGGAAAAATGTGTAAAGCATTTCTTAGTGTATGATGTCATTGGTAGGTTTAGTTGTTTGACCTTGACCTTGAAGGTCACCTGAAGGTCAAGGTCATGTAAAGGTCAAGGTCAAGCATGTGAGTCGTATGGGCTTTTGCCCTTCTTGTTGTTATTGTAGTATGCTGTTGATGTTGTATACTGTCAGTTTCCATGTCCAGATGGCGGTTAGCATAGGAGGGGAAATGTTGATGTTGAGATTATTGAAAAAGAAACAAATGTAGCATGTGGACTGCAAGTTCTTTGGTGGTATTGATCTGTTTTTAGGACAACAGAATATTATAAATTTATTGTGTCTTTGAGAGACTATACTTTGTTCAATCCTCTTCATCAGCATTTCTATCCTGAGTGGTGTAGCATCTTTACTGACAAGTCAGATGGAAAATTTTTCTTCAATTAAATCTCTTTGGAGTTTTCTATTATAATAATTAGTTTTCTGAGGACTTAAATGCCTGATTATCTGCATGCTGATCATAATCCTGATAGATGTAAGACTTTTTCAAAACTTAAAGAAAATTAGTAGTTTTCATTTACCACTTTTTTGAGCTGTGTTATGTTGATGTGGATTCGCTGTATCTTATTAATTTTGAAAAGTGAAGTCCAGATTTCACTTTGTTTAGATGAATATATTGTCCAATGGAAATGTGATGCATCATGGTGGAGAGTTCACAACATAAATATAAAGTTTGCATAGTGCAGTGAAGTCAGGCAGAGTTGAATATGGTCGCACTTATTCTTCATTTTTGTTGTCCTCAGATGTCGGTTGCTGTTCCCGAGACCCCATCGCCTTGCCCTGCCTCTGAAGCCATCCCCATACCCCCTCGGTCTAAAAATAACCCATGGGGGGCCAGGGATCTGGGCCTGAGGGTGCGGTTGCCCAGCCCCCCCATGCAGAGGGAGAGTGTGTGGGGGGTCAGTCCACAGAGCCCCCCCACCCCCTCCTCCCTTGGTCCCCCACCCGCCACCCCTCCCCCCACTCCTGCCACCCCCACGTCTGCTGAGCCCAGTCTCAGGGAAATGCTCAGGCAGGATGATGCAGGAAAAGCTAGGAACAAGGGTGGGAAAAGGTCAGTGTGTGTGTGTGTGCATGCGTGCATGTGCGTGTGCGTGCGTGTGTATATGTGTGTGTGTTTGTATGCGTGTGTGTTTGTGTGTATGTAGGTGAGTGTGTGTTTGTGTGGTTGTGTGTTTGCCTCTGTGTGTGTGTGTGTGTGTGTGAGTGTGTGTTTGTGCGTATGCCTCTGTCTGTGTGTGTGAGTGTGTGTGTGCCTGTGTGTGTGTGAGTGTGTGTGTATGTGTGTGTTTGTGTGTGTGCCTGTGTGTGTGTATGTATGTATGTATTTTGGCTCTTATATAGCGTCAATCTCACACCCAAAGGCATGCTCAAGGCGCTCAACACGTTCACCCTTTGAATAAAAGAGTTTTTAGCTGTGACTTGAAAGTCTGTATTGAAGGAGATTTCCTCAGTCTGTCTGGGATATCGTTCCAGAGTTTTGGTCCAGCATAAGAGAATGCTCTCTCCCCAGATCTCTTGGTGTTGTAGCGTGGCACATGGAGTAATGACTGCGCCGAAGATCTGAGATCCCTCACAGGCTTATAAGTCTTGAGGAGCTCAACCAGATACAGCGGGGCCAAACCATTGACGCACTTGAACACATGACACAGTGTTTTGAACACAATACGTTGGTGGACAGGCAGCCAGTGTAGCTCTCGAAGGATGGGTGTTATGTGAGAACGACTAGGTGGACGTTTCACTATACGTGCTGCGGTGTTCTGCACCTGTTGAAGTCTTCGGTGTGTGTGTGTGTGTGCCTGGTGCGTGCGTGCATGGGTGGGGGGGGTGTGCCTCTGTGTGTGTGTGTGTGCATAAGTGTGTGTGTCTGTGTGTGTGTGTATGTCTGTGGGTTTGTGTGCCCCTGTGTGTGTGTGTGTGTGTGTATGTCTGTTTGTGCATGTACGTGTATGTGTGCCTGTGTATGTGTGTGCCTGTATGTGTGTGTCTGTGTGTGCATGTATGTGCATGTGTGCCTGGGGGGGGGGGGGGGGGGGGTGCCTGTGTGTGCCTGTGTGTGTTTGTGCATACATGTATGTTTGTGTGGGTTTTTTTTGTGTGCCTCTGTGTGTGTATGTGTGTGTGTGTCACTGTGTGTGCCTCTGTGTGTGTGTGTGTGTGTGTGTGCAAGCATGCATTACTGTGTATGTTTGCAAACAATGTGTATGTTCACATCCATTTGAGTACACATGCCTGTGCAGATATGCATGCATATGGTCAAGAGTACAAAGGTGCTGAGTATTGTGTGACACAAATATTTCAAAATAAACTTTCTGATACAGTAAATGAGTAACGATACACTCTTCATTTCCCATAAATATGATGCATTAGGTGATGTCTAAACTGTACAGAAAAGAAAAACTGAATGTAATCTTTAGTTTAGTTGTATTTGAAGAAGACAGTTTGGAGTCTCATCTTAACTTGACACCACCACTCATTCAGAAAAAGAGCCACAAAAGATAAACTATTCAACACAAAAACTTTATTGCAGCTTCAACATCCAATTATTAATGATATTTTTGCTCCTATGTCAAGAAGAAATGAAATAAAACCATAATTGTTAGTCAAATTAGAGGTTAGCATTCATCTTAACTTAACTTTACACCGCAGCGTCACACTTTCTCTCACTGACAGCATTCAATCTTTCGCGCAAAACATGAAAAACATCAAAGTTGAAGAAGATTTATTAAGCATCAAACACATGTGCAGAAACATCGATCTTTTTTCAACAACATGAAACAAGTTTGGATTGTGTGAGTTGACAGTGTGAGGAGAAAGAGGCTCTGTTTTGAGGTAGGGTAGTGAAATTGGCGTACTCAGCACCTGCGTACTCTTGACCATATGTGTCTGCTTAAATGTACCTGTGTGTGTGTTGAAACTCAACAACTCTGTCAATGTTTCCTAGCATCTGCTAGTTTTGTTATTGCCCTGGTATTACTCTGTCTCAAATGTTTCATTTTGAATAATACACTCTAATGGCATCAAACAAGTATGAGGTGCATTGGAGTTGATGACATATTTTTCGTGAATCTTTCAATTTGTACCTGCATCCCCATTTATTTTCTCAAAGATTCTGTGAGAGAATGGAATAATGAGCCATGTGCTCACTTTAGTAAGATGTACGCTGGTGAAGAGAGTTACTGTGCTAGTGAATACTTCAACTCCTCCCACCTCCAACTGCAGGTTCTCTTGGAAGGAGATGAAGAAGCAGCAGCAGCTGAGCGCTAGGGAGGCAGCCACTGCCACACCCCAGCCCCCCACTCCGCCCTCCAAGCCTGTGTGCCCATGGTAAGCGTGTGTGTGCATATTCATAGCTTTGGGACTTGAAGTCCCAAAGCTATGCATATTCATATCCCCACTTAAAGTCTGGTATCTATGCATATTAATGTCCCCACTTGAAATTCTGAAGCTATGCATATTCATGTCCCCACAGTTATGAATATTAATGTCCTCACTTGAAATTCTGAAGCTATGCATATTCATGTACCCACTTGAAGTTCCGAAGCTCTCTTCAACCAGCCTGTGCAGGGATCAGGAGCACATTTAGGCATTTTGTTTTTAATTTCTCTTTAATAGCTTTCAAAATTGGTTTTGGTTGTTTTCTCTTTAAATGATTTTCTAAGTTCTTCTCTTTTCCTCTACAAAATGTGTTGGAAAAAAAGTATCAAAAAGAGAATGTAATGTTATGCACAGCTATTTTGACTGATCTTCAGTCCACTGCATACCCTTACAGTATACAATCAATGCTCATTTTCTCTGCATAAATTAGATACCTAAATGACAATTTCCTCCTTGTTCTCCAATACAGTTTGCACCTGCCGTGTGTTCCTTGTTCTTGACTGTGGAAACTGTTGCAGGGCGGCATCCAGCAAGGTGGTGCAGAGTTTCCGAGACTTGCAGGAAGAACAGAGTCGTGCCAGGCCCTCTCCAACGCTTGACACCCCCACCAACAAAGTGGCCTCTCCCACCACTCCCACCAGTGCTGTCCCCCTCTTGAAGTGAGTGGGCTGACCCACCAGGAAGAGAGAGTAGGAGAAGAATAGTCAGTTACTCTGCACTCATTTGACTGATGCCACTGTTTGGAATAATCCATGTGGGTTATGTAAGTGTGTATGCGTGTGTGTGTGTGAGAGAGAGAGAGTGTGCTTGCATACTTGTATGAACAAATGGGCATTTGATCTAGTTTTTTTACATTGCATGGCTCCGGCACCCTGACACATAAATTATGGTGCACATTAGACTGACGTATTGTCTGTGAGTATCAGGTCTACTGTGGCATTTTTAAGTGCAGTTTTTGACTCACATGCGAAGCAAAAGTGAGTCTGCACTCACCCGTGTCGTCCGTCCGGGCGTCCGGGCGTCAGTGAAAAACTTTAACGTTGGATTTTTCTCGGAGACTATTAAGTCTATCAACACCCAATTTGGCATGATGGTGTATGATGACAATGCGTCAAAAAACATACATAGTGACTTGACCTTGCTTCAAGGTCAAGGTCGCAGGGGCCGTAAATGTTGTCTAAAAAACAGCCATTTTTCACATTTTCCCAATTTTCTCTGAAGTTTTTGAGATTGGATACCTGACCTTTATATGGTGTATAGGGCAAAGTGATCCCTATCTTTTGATACCAGTTTGATTGACCTTGCTTCAAGGTCAAGGTCACAGGAGCTCTTTAAAGTTGGATTGTATACATATTTTGAAGTGACCTTGACCCTGAACTATGAAAGATAACTTTTCCAAACTTCATATCATTGTAGTACACATGTTATACTTTCATACTAGGTCATCTGTGTCGTCCGTCCGGGCGTCCAGGCGTCCGTCCTGGCGTCCGGGCAGACCGGGCGTCAGGGCGTCCTTTAATTCGTAAAAAACTTTAACGTTGGATTTTTCTCGGAGCCTATTAAGTCTATCAACACCCAATTTGGCATGAATGTGTAGGATGACAAGGCGTACAAAAACGTACACAGTGACTTGACCTTGCTTCAAGGTCAAGGTCACAGGAACTCTTCAAAGTTGGATTGTATACATATTTTGAAGTGACCTCGACCCTGAACTATGGAAGATAACTCTTCCAAACTTCACAAAATTGTAATACACATGTTATACTTTCATCATGAGACACATTTGGTCACATATGTGACCCTCCACCACGGAATGAGTCGCTTTGTCCCCCTGGGCCATTTTCAGTTTTTTACTCTGTCTGAAAGTATTTTAAATGGCAATCACAATGGTGAAAACCGTTTGAAAATCGGACAATTAGTCTCCAAGTTACAGGTATGTAAATATACTTACCCTCGGAAATGAGTTTCTGAGAAAAATTGAAATAAAAGTTTTGAAACTTCAGCTCAACAGTTTCCTTAGCAACCATGCATGATTTCTTTGAAATTTGGCACAGTCATACAACATAACATAAAAAACTAACACACAAATTTTCAGTTTGAAACATAAAGTAGTTTATTGTCAACATTGTTTCAGAAAATACACGAAAATGTACGTTCACGGATAAATTGTCACGATGGCTTACTGATCAAATACCTATTAATAATAATTTTAAAATCAGCGCTAATGTGCACAAGTCCAAGAAACACAAAAATTACACTAAAATGTTTGTGTAGTAAAGTGTGGGGGTGGGGGCGCACAGTGATTGTTAAATTTAAGAAATTTAAACTAATTTCTATGTTTTCCTAGCATACTTACCAGTAGACAACCCAGAGGTATATGACCTTTTCACCTCGAAAAAAGATTTGCAAAATCATCCCACACACGTGGCTAATAGCATCAGCCAATGAAAAGGCTCCATCTATAGCGTCATGGCCAGTGAAAGGGAGGCAACTCTCCCTGTTTCCTGCACATGCGCATAGATACCATGATGCAACCACGTGCCATCACTTTTCGACACCATACCGAGAAACTCGTGTGAAGATGCACAAAAAATGGGGAGGAGGGTGGGACATTATGTTGTCTACTGGTAAGTATGCTAGGAAAACATAGAAATTAGTTTAAATTTCTTAAAGTTTTCCAAACATACTGTACCAGTAGACAACCAGAGGTAGATTACCCCAGAAGGGAGGAGGGATGTGCATCTACCAACCTAACTTAAAGAACACACACCACTCAAAGGCGGACAGCGAACCCGCCACAACCAACTAATGATGCCAAAGGTGCCGTCCAGGCAACGAACGCGAACATTCTGCCGGCAGTGATGCGTGAAAACGCAGTCACTGCGCCAGAACGCCGCCCTCATGAGATGAGAGCGATACATTCTTGGCAAAAGCCACAGAGGTCGCAACCCTGCGAATCTCATGAGTCCTGGATACACCAACCAGAGGAACAAGCTGCGCATTCAAAACGTGTCCGTGATCCAAAGACAAATCCAGCTTAGGAAATGGATGTCTTTGATATCCCGCTGTGGCCAACTTCCATGGAAGAAACAGTCTATGTCGGCGAAACGACGAGACTGAGTTCTAGCCAGACATACTCCAGTGCACAGACTGGACAGTTGACACAGTCAGTATCGTTCGGATCGACATACACAGGTGATGGTGGGGACCCTCCAACCGAAAGACACGTCAATGCCACACGTGGCCTTGCTTGTGTTCGTGAACGCCGAGCGGTAACTACCGAGGGAGGCGTGTGACATCGAACGAGGGAAACAAGACCTGTCTCTCTGCAAACTGTGTGTCTGAACAGAGCCAAGCAGAAAGTTCAGGAAGTGAACGACCGACTGGCACATTCTCGAGTGAGGCTGCTCGAGAATGGACCAGAGAGAATGAGAACAATGTATTCCCCATCCGCCAGAGCAAGCAGCTCAAGGAAGCATGAAACTCCCGTCCAGAAAGGTGCGACCAAAATCATCCGAGGACACTCTAGGGCGACCCTGGCCAACACCTTCGGAATAAGGCGAGTGGGAGAAAAGCATAGACATGCACGCCCGACCACGACCTAGCAGAAGCATTCGTCCGAGAGCCCTCGGATCGTGCATCTGCGAGAGGAAACACGGAAGACATGTGTTGAATCGGGTGGCGAACAGATTCACCACCAGGTCGCCCCAGCGAAGCCACAGTCTATTCCATAGGAAGAAAAAGATTCCTCCGGCTCAGTGAACTGCAAGGATATTCAATTTCCCGGGAAAGAATGCCGTGGAAATGGAACCTCCAGGAAAGTGAGCCCAAGAGAACCTCCTCAGCCCAGAGAGACAGAGTCGTAGAGACTGTGCCACCCTGATGGCGAAGAAAACTCAGCCACGCGACATTATCACCCGAGATTGTCACGTGCCGATCACGCAATACTGACACCAATCCCTTCAGAGAGAGAATACGCTTCCATCTCTAGAAAGTGGATTTGCCGCAGAGACTCGAGTGCAGACCAAAGGCTGGACACCAAGGTCGTGTCTGTGTCGGTCCTCCGGCTCAGTGATCTGCCAGGATAGTCAATTTCCAGAGAAAAAATTCTGTGGAAAAGGAACTTCCATGAGAGTGAGTGCAGAGACGATAGGTGTAAACCAACCAATCGTCCAGGTACAACCGCCAACCGAACTCCCCTGCCTCTCACCAACATCGCCACTGCTTGAAGACTGAATCCCAGCTGGAATGCTCAAGATCAATCGTAAATCCGGCGATTGCCGGGAACAAAGCAGCAAGCTGATACCTATAACGTGACTCCTGTCCCTCACGATCTACGGTAGAACGGCCGAACTCCAGAACACTAAGGCAGCACGCTGATCGGCCCGCATGGTCGTAGCCTCCATGCGGTCGATAGCAGTGCTCTGCCTGTCCAAGACCTATCCGACACGATCCACTGATCGCTCCGACTTCCAGAAAGTCCGAAGCTAATACAGGAAAGAAGGAGATTCACGCGAAGAAAAGCCAATGCACCGAGACAAAGCTAGAGACAATAATTGAACCTAACCGGACTGAAAACCGGTGGAACAATACATGTAAAGTGCACAAACGGAGAATGAACAGAAATCGAAAAAACGCCAAGTGCCGTAAGATTTCTGAAAACCCCGATGTTCGTAGACCCCGCCTGTACTGCGATCTGTCGATCGAACAGGCGATCGCCGAGAAAACAACGCAGCATGTTGATCCGACCGCAAGGGCAAAACACTGTGCGTTCGTCAGCAACACCTGGCTGAAAACCGATTCCCGGAAGGGACGAACTGGACAAAAAACAGACTCAAAGGAAAGATCACGATCTGTAATCGATCCGTCGATCCCCAGAGACCTGAGGCAGCAGCTGACTGACAAGAATGCAAGGCAGCATGCCGATCTGCCCGCCCGGGCCTTGCCTCCGTGCGGTAGATAGCAAGCCCTGCCTGTCCGCCGATCTTGTTGTGATTCCCGGCAGAAAGGATCACGAACTAGCGTGAGATTAGCCGATCGCCGGGAAATGAACGAAACAAGCTGCTCTGACTGCAAAGGAAACGTCACTGAGCGAAAGGATTCGAAAAAACGCTTGGCAAAATACGGGAGAGAGATCGTCAGCATCGAGACGATCCGAGTCAGCAGAACGCCTTCGCTGCCCTCAAGTCGAGAATCCTGTGTTAGCAGCGAGAAAACTCCGCGGGGATCCGCCGAAATTCAAGGGCTGTCTGACAGATGGAATCTGCGCGGAACAATAAACCCCAGCGCGTAACACCGCAATATGCTCGAACACAGTACAGTGACTACCTAGTCACTTATAACCTAGCTAAATGCTATCGACATGTGTTCTGATATTCCTTGACAAGGGGAATGCATCACGATTCGAGCGATAGATCAAGCGAATGAGGCAAAAAACATAAAAAAATCAAGAGTCCTGGGCGCCGGAAAGGCTCTGAGCCGGCGGAGTACATCGATAAACCTCAGAGTCCGTACACGACCTATGTGGCAGTTACGGAGGGCAGAAAAGAGACGTTAACCGGACAGTTCTGAGTGCCTGATCGCGAATCAGAGCCTGACAAATTCACGAATTGTAGAGAGTGTCGAGAACTCAACGCGCACGCCCATGCAGAGATTCTGAACGCCGAGAAGAAGCAGACGAACGGTGAGAATCAGGAGTCAAAGAGGAAAGATAGGCGACTGACATTGTCCTTTTGATTCGATCCGCATCCCCCTAGTAATCTGAGACACAGTAACATGATGATCAGAAACGCACAGACACCAATGCGATAGTCAGGCACGTACGCCTGACATTCGTGAGGGCGAGAATCTGTCCGCGAAAAGTCACTGAGGCCAGGGGATCAGCGGAGCAGGCAAGCGGACGCAGGCCTGATCAAGATCCGTCCGGGAAAAAAAAAACCTCGGAACTGGCGGCGATCAACAGCACCGCCGGCGGATTCGTCCTGTAAAAAGGGACCCGTGCTGCCCAACCCAATTAACTGCTCGATCGTGTCCGAAAAATTTGATCCCCGACGATGACAGGGGCGGGATCGAACGATCGAGCAATAGAAGCAGGGCAATCGTCGTGAAAACAAGCAAAATGAGGGCCGGCTGATCAGACCGCAAAAGGCCGAAAAGCCTCCAGCGAAGCAGGTCCGACTAGCAAAACACCTCTATGAGGGTGAAAGGCGGTCAAGCGCGGATCGCCACGATCCATGAAAATTCGAGGGACCGACGAAGCAGCCGGAAAAAACAAGAGTAGCAGCAATAGACTGAATCGAGCCAAAGGGTATGAAATTGCCTCCGTTTTAAGCAGATCGCAAAGTTATATTGTCAGCCTATGTGTATTTGACGTCTTTTAAATTCTAGGCACGTCTACGATGTACGGATGTAAACGATCGGTTTTTCTCTTTATACTGAATCGTTTTCGGTCGACCGAATGCCAAGGCCATGGCATGCTAGATCGAGGGAGGACGGGCAATGGGCCTCTGTCGGCGGGTCGATCGCACAACGGCATAGCCGTTATCCGACCCGCTCGTTGTTCTCTCCCATCATGATCGATTGAAAATGGATCATATCTTTTTGATCGCCAGTGAAAACCATATGGGCAGACAGATGATTGAATCAGGATAGCCAAGAGGGTAGCAAGACGGCATTGCCTCGGCGGGGGAGGCGATAGCAACGCTTCTCGCCATGGGTAACGCCTTTTTGGATATCGCGACTCGTTGTCGGGATTAACGTGTATCTATGGTCTTTGATCAGGAGCAAGCCAGGAATCCGAGGTCAACATGCTCAGATGCAGGAGTTCGCATGGGCAGAGCCCTACCTGCGATTTCGTTAGCACATGTTCACCCTCACCGAGGGACTCGTCTCCGGTCTCTGAACTTCACCGCCGGGAGCGAAATCACCCGACTCCGGATGCCGACACCGCTGACTCTGGGAACTGAAAAGAAGAGGCTTAGGCCGCCAGACAAACTCCAGTCACCAAACATGACTAGGCAGCCGACCTGGGGCAACCAGCAGAACTGGACACTCAGAAACTACGGCTTATCCGAGCAGTTCTTCGGCACAGACGACTCAGAGGAAGCGTGTCCAGGTAAGGAAGCGTCGTCGACGAGAAAGCAATACTTCGCCGACACATCTGTTCCACCCTACACGCTCGAGGAAGGGGAAATGATCGGCCGAACGAACGGTTTACGTCGGTAACCCGACCCTCGCCATCCTCTTTACAGGTAAAGAGGAAGGGAGCGGTAAAGACAGACAAACAGACTACTTCTCATAGAAGCAGGAGCCGCGCTGTCGCGCACCTCTGCAGGCTACTCGCCTCCGTAGCCTGAGAGAAAGGTAGGAAGTGCGAGCCGCCATATTCCCAAAATGGCGAAACAAAATGGCGGACAGCAACATCGTCATATTGACGCAAGCAGTATAAAGAACTCACTCACTAGATTAAAAGCGTTCAACAATCGAAAACACGCTCACAACGCACCTAGCCGAAGCTAGAGAAAAACAGGCAACAAAATAACTGAACCAGACCGTGCACTGAGGTTACCGGCGGGAACAGAAATTGAAGCAAAAAACACGAATTAAACAGGAATTCGAAAAACGTCGAGGGCCGTAGGAGTGTTTGTACTTCCCAACAGCAACGCCGCCATAGTCGACAGCAAATCCTTCAGAAAGTCCGCACAACGTGAAGACTTGAGGAGAACACAAGAGTACATCCAAACACTCCAACGAAAAGTCGAAAAGTGGTGGCACGTGGTTGCATCATGGTATCTATGCGCATGTGCAGGAAACAGGGAGAGTTGCCTCCCTTTCACTGGCCCATGACGCTATAGATGGTAGCCTTTTCAGCTGGCTGTATAGCTATTAGCCACGTTGATGAGGGGCTGATTCATTGCAAAATCTTTTTCCGATGGATGTGCAAAAAGAGTCATATTTACACATGTCGGTTGTTCAACTGGTACCAGTAGTGTTTTGGAAAACCTTTATTTATACGCCACTACATGGTGCATCATCACCTAGAGGATTGCGTGATGTAGATTCCAAGAGTACTGTTTATTCAACAGAATTACATACAAAACTATTTGAACAAGCATGAGGATCCAATGCTTGCTATTGCGGCAGCTCGAGCTGGGTATGAAAAGGCAATCACAGTACATTATGTCAGTTATTCTAGAGTCGCAGTACCAACCTATTTGAAGTCATGTCACTCATCATACATAGTATCTCATTTAATAACAGCAAGAACGAGTTCATGAAACAAAGCAATGCGAAGAGATGCAACAGCAGAGAGATGAATACTTGCTCTCAAGTCCTTGCAACATGTGCTCTTCCGGCAGAATTAATGTAAAACGGAATTCAAATTGAACTTGGGGGTTGAGAGTGGCTCCGTGGCCGCTGAAAGTGATCTGCGGATCTGTTGATGTTACCTCCATCTCGACACATAGAGGACTCAGTAAGTAACACTATAGAAATTTACTACACAGTTTACCGGGAACATACCTTCATGGTATGCTGGTTTTTCCCGTCGAAAGACACTCATGCTAGTAGTGTTAGTCGAAATCGACGATAGAGCACGGGGAACGCGTTGGCGCATGAAAGGCGAGACATACGCGCTATCACCACTCGAGCAGCTCCCTCTAAGCTGCGCCGTCAACGATGCATGGCTGAGCGTTTTTCCTCTCCCTGCGTGCACCATAAGTGTCCGGATAGTTACCGTCGGAACCACTCAGGCATGGAGCGTCTTTGACATGCAATAGAAGTGATGACTCCGGTCTTATCACCACAATAGGCATCCAAAAGAGCTGCGAACAAGGTTGAAAAGGACTTATTGAGAAGTCGGTTGAGTAGCTTTTGATGAGCTTACAAGCATTTCTACACATTCGTATGAATATTTAATCGAAAGTATTTATTGTTTGACAGCACCTCTTGAAATCAATAAGTAATATTTAAACGTATTTAGAGGACAGAATTGGTAAAATGAAAACTCGGCTATGACATATGCCTAGATAAAGGCTTACTGAAGCCAGCAAGACAACCAACGAACTTTAATCAAAATCGACCAATCCCACACCCCTTG
>JAWQFJ010019680.1:10000-37323 GCA_034096865.1 Theodoxus fluviatilis | reverse complement strand
TTTCTATAGACTTTTGGTAAAGAATTTTCTATAGAAAATTCTATAGAAATTTCTATAGAATTTTCTATAGAATTTTCTATAGAAATTTCTATAGAATTATCTATAGAATTTTCTATAGAATTTTCTATAGAAACTATAGAAAATTCTATAGAGGATTCTGTAGAAAACTAAATACTTCACCAAAAATCTATAGAACTTTCTATAGGAAAATTCTTTAGAGAATTCTATATAACATTCTATAGAATTCCTTAGTTCTCTTTATAGAAATGAAAATTCTATAGAATATTGTAGAAAAGTTTATACATTCTTCATAGTAAATACTTCAGTGAAATACAAGTAAAATACTCAAGTACATACCTTACAAATACCATGCATTACTAAACTAAATTCTACAGATTGCTACATGCCATGCAAAAATGACAATAAAATTTCAGATTCTTTTCAGCAGGCTTTATTCTTAGAATTAAAGTTTCAGACCACTTTTCCGGAATGTCAGTTTTTTGTTGCATTAACGGGTCACATTAAAAATGATATTTTAACAGGAGAAGGAATAAAGGCAGCCTTTATAAACCATATATGTCAAGAATGCTCTAAGAATGAGCTACATGTTTCTTGCAATAATTTTAATGATAACAGAAACAGCAATGAGAAACTGATGGAAAAGTACAACACTCAGGAAATGAATGAAAATAATTTCTTACTATTCACTCCTCTCAGGGTACTTTGCCAAGCAATAAAAGAAGTAAAACTCACAACAGAATTAGAGAATTCATTTCCCACCACAAAAATAACAAGAAAATCAACATAATTTGGCCACAATAGATTTTGCAAAGATTGTAAATAAATAGGTGCAAATGCCGCACAGAACTCATACTGGTGGTACTCGATCCACTCCAACAGACTACACAACTCCATTAAAAAAAATCCAAACTCTATAGAATTGTGAAATATGATGAATAGAAATTATCATACACTTTTCCATGAAGGTGGAGATCCAAGGAATACAAAGAAAATACAGTAAAAAATCAGCATGCATTTGAATTCAATGAACCCTTACACTGGTGCTAAAACGATGACGTTATGGGCTGCCAGTGGTGCTAAAACACAAGCAAATTGAGCAACACACACACCTTTCATTAACTTTGAGATTGCTGATGAACCGTTACAGATAGACACATAAAATAAAAACACAAAATGCTTGAAATTGAATGAACAATATTTTGATGTGCAGTTTATAGTCTGTATTCAAATCCTGATTTTATTGTCAAATTTTAAATGGTAAACATTTGTGTGTTTTTTACTCCTGGAGAAATAAAACTGGTAAATCACTATGCAATAGTGGGTAAATACCCTATAAACCCTACTGGATGTTTGCGTTATCATCTGTGCATACTAATGTATCATTCTCTTTGACCAAAAATGCACTCTTTAAATTACAATGCAAATTCGATGAGCCGTGTATTAGACAGGCGACCAGCGTAACAATCGTGAATGAGGAGACGGCTCGTTGCTTTCCAGTTAGTTTCCTCTCAGCATACAAGTTTGTTTTCTCCACAAGCAAATCAAAAACTGTATCGTCCAGGAATAGATTGAAAAAGTCAATTGGCTCAGCGTCAAGAGTTGAACTCCGCGAGGAGTTTCAACTCACCGGTGAATGGCGCGATTAGCGGCTCATCAACTGTTCGCATCCACCCCTCTTCTCCAACCTCTCGATCACTCGCAGCTTGAGAGATCGGCATTCTAGAACTAATTACAGCTTGCCTGATTATTTCATCCAAAGTTTCCTCATCATCTTCATCTTCGGCAGCTGAAGGATTAAAATCTTCGAACAGATTTCGCGATCGCGACATGTTGACCCGAGCGTCCGCTTCAATTCATACAGGATAGACCATAATTTCTACTATAACGCACATAATACCACCCCGATTGTTGATTGGCCAAGCTGTAGACTGTAGAGAAACCTCTTCTGCATGAACTGGAGTCAGTAAACGTAGAGTTATATGATAGGCTTGTACTTTGGAGAGAGTCAGAACGCACGTGGTGTCAGAAACGACATATGCCGCGCTAACCAGTGGCGGACCACAAAGGCGAGCGCGGCAAATGCCGCGCTAACCAGGATAAGGGTTCTCTCTCACTCACACACACACACAAACACACTCACGCGCACACAGAGCTTCCTTTTCCTTCTGACATACATTCTCGAGCACAGCAACAATTAAATCCTAATCCTACGGAAGTGAAAGGAATGGAGTTGTCTCAGTCTATATAGCCTGCAGTGGACACTGTACTGAATCGAATGTATGCCAATTAAGGACAGTACTTCGCACAAGGTGAAAGAAGAAAATAAATATCACAACTAAAGGTTACTCTAGCTCTTTTCTGTCAACTGCATGATGGAGATTATGAATGTGTTATTGCGATCACATACTGGTGTATACTGGTACTTACTTTACAGTTTATATGGCAAAACATATGATGGAGCTCTGCAAAATACTGTCGAACATACAACTGACTATGTATATGTCAGTGCATGTTCTGTAGATTCATAAGGACTAGCTGCCTACACGCCAATACAGAATAGTATAGCAATCGTCGATCTTCTATAATATTATTATAGTAAACTGCAGTAATTACTTCATTATTCTATAAAGTCTATAGAATATCCTATATTCCAGGCTGCATAGTATAGATTCTATAGAAATGTCTATAGAATGCTATAGATTCTGTAGTGCATGTATAGTGCTCTATAGAATATATAGCATTCTGTAGTAGTTTCTATTGCATTCTATAGAAATTTCGATAAAATGCTATATAGATGAGACAGATGTCTATAGAATTCTATATAAATCTCTATAGAAATCTATAGATGATATAAGTACATTATAGATGTCTATAGAATTCTATTTAAAAATCTATAGAATGCTATAGATTATATACCCCCACACAAAAAATTCTATAGAATTCTATAGATAATTTTTATAGAATTCTATAGAAATTTCTATAGAATTCTATAGAAATTTCTATAGAAATCTATAGAATTCTATAGATTTCTATAGAATTCTATAGAAATCTATATCATTCTATAGAAGTTTCTATAGAAGTCTATAGAAATTTCTATAGAATTCTATAGATTTCTATAGAATTTTTTATATGGGTGGTGGGAGCTACAGTAATTTCAGATTTTCCCAATCAATCGCCTTTTACAAAAGGCGCAGAGAGAAATAGTGGGGCTATTCTCACCCCCAACCCACAGTGGGTCTGTTCTCACCGCCAACCCACAGAAGGGCTGTTCTCACCCCCAACCTACAGTGGGGCTATATCTCACCCCCAACCCACAGAGGGGTTATACTCACCCCCAACCCACAGAGGGGCTGTTCTCACCCCCAACCCACAGAGGGGCTGTTCTCACCCCCAACCCACAGTGGGGCTATTCTCACCCCCAACCCACAAAAGGGCTGTTCTCACCCCCAACCTATAGTGGGGCTATATCTCACCCCCAACCCACAGAGGGGTTATACTCACCCCCAACCCACAGAGGGGTTGCAAACACAGCTAGAGACAGTCAGAAAGCAGAGATTAAGCAAACATCACTACTCCTTGTGAGTGCTGCACCCCAATGGTGGTTCACTGCCGCCGCCAAGGGTAATTGTAGGGCAGCGTGCCTTTGCTCTCCTCTTAGGTACCCGGTTTTACTCCTGGGTAGGCAGAGGCATGGGAGGGGCAGAGAGAGGAAAACCGGGCTGGAGACAAAGACTGCATGTGATGGGGATGGCATGATGGAGGTGGGGCCAGGCCTTCCCAATGTAACTGCACAGCGACTAGATTAACCTCTCGCAGCACCGCCCATCGCGCGCATCGCCAGCCAATCGGCGCGCGTGAAATTGTCATGCAGTTCATCGCCAGCCAATCGGCGCGCGTGTACTTGTCATGCAGTTCATCGCCAGCCAATCGGCGCGCGTGTACTTGTCAACATCGCGTGCAGTGTCCACGCGGCGGCAGTTTTCCTAGATAAGCAGACTCGTGTGGAGAAATAAACCGCCCCTGCGACCCAGGGAGCGAAACACCGCTCCGGTCAAAACTTGTGCATGTGGTATGTGTGTGTGTATGTGTGTGTGTGTGTGTGTGTGTGTGTGTGTGTGTGTGTGTGTGTGTGTGTGTGTGTGGTGTGTATGTGTGTGGTGTGTGTCGGTCGGACCTTCACTGATCATCGTAGGAAACAGTCTATGACTGCCGTTTTCAACAGTTTTCTATCAGTTTCGCAGTAGAACTGTTTGTCTCACATTCGGCTGTGGGCGGAGCTATCCGAGAGGTTAATTACATGTACATTGAACCCGTTAGCGGAAAGTCCACGTGAACTTCGTTTTGCTGTCGATCACGTTTACTTCTTCACCTTGCGGTTATCCATTCTTTGTACCTATTTTCTACCTCGGGAGCGCAGTGCCTACCATGAAGCATCTCACCCCGTGCTATCTACATCTCGCTCCACTTTCCCACGTGTCTGACCGCTGGCGAGCGTAGAGACCCCCTGGACTGACTCCTCTCAGGAGAAAAGAAATGATTTGAACGAGGCAAGTGTAACATACGGTGGAAGCTGCTTCATGCTCCCCTCATCAGCTTCAACACTGGTTGCTGGGCTTTCGGGGCCTGCTCCAGTAGCTCTGCCAGGGGTTGCTGGGCTTTCGGGGCCTGCTCCAGTAGCTCAGCCAGGGGCTGCTGGGCTTTCGGGGCCTGCACCAGTAGCTCAGCCAGGGGCTGCTGGGCTTTCGGGGTCTGCTCCAGTAGCTCAGCCAGGGGTTGCTGGGCTTTCGGGGCCTGCTCCAGTAGCTCAGCCAGGGGCTGCTGGGCTTTCGGGGCCTGCTCCAGTAGCTCCAGTAGTAAGGGTGGCCCCAGATAGCCGAACAGGCAATGCTGTATAGGGCACATACATGTAGATCATCACTGTCTTTTTCGGGTTGAATGTCGCCAAGCCCTGACTCTGACAGTCGCTACTGAAACAGGCTCAACAGTTGACTAGTGTTTAGTTAATAAAGAACAGGTCACATTTGTCTGGGGATGAAAACGTCACTATTCTGGATACAAAGCTGAGAACATGAATTTAAGTATGGCTTTATTCGAGTGAGTGAGCTGCAAGAACATTTCTCTCCCCCCCCCCTCTCTCTCTCTCTCTCTCTCTCTCTCTCTCTCTCTCTGTGTCTCTGTCTGTCTCTCTCTGTCTGTCTCGTGTCTCTGTCTGTCTGTCTGTCTGTCTGTCGGTTTCTCTCTCTCTCTATCTCTCTCTTTCTGTGTGTGTGTGTGTGTGTGTGTGCGTGCGTGCGCCCGTGTGTGTGCGTGCGTGCGCGCGGTTTTTCTTTTTGCATGACTTTGGGAAATTGTGCAACAGTAAACATTGGCTATATAAAAGGCAAGATATGTAGCATACCCCCAACAAAATTTGATTGGGAATTAAAGAATGTCTAAAAATGCAACCAACAAAATGTTAAAATATCCCGCATTTATTTTAGCTATTGCTGAATCGCAGAAAATAATACATTACGCAGAGGGTCTATTCTTACCCCCACCCACTGGGGCTAAGAGGATGGAAAACTGAGAAACGTGGAACGCAAGGATTTGTAGGTGTCATGTACAGCTCAACGTGGCAGTAACATTTACAAGCCCAGACACACCTTTCCATGTACAAAGGGTCGCTCTACATGGCTGTCAGAGCGCAATTTACTGCGGGGAGAGGGGGGTGGGTGGGTGGGTGCTATGTCCAGGGTGGGTGGGTGGGTGGGTGGGTGGCATGTCCAGGGTGGGTGGGTGGGTGCTATGTCCAGGGTGGGTGGGTGGGTGGGTGGATGCTATGTCCAGGGTGGGTGGGTGGGTGGGTGGGTGGGTGGGATGTCCAGCATGCCTACGTATCATTCTGGAAGCATCGCAGACAAAGATGTTCACATCCGTTTTGTCAGAGTTGTACGAAAGCAAGAAGCTGCTCAGGCCATGCGTGCTAATCACTAGAAATGGGAGAGAATGCCTCGCTGTCTCCATCCGTCTGCAGGGATTCGTTCGACTTCTCAGAGTAAGGCCAGCCGACAGTTAGAGTAGATCCAGTGACCATTAGTGAAGACCAAGAGACACAGCGCGCAGACGGAAAGACATCGATACTGTTGCAAGATCCGTGGAAAAATGCAAAGGAGGCTGTTGCATGGGGCTGTTTGGCCCCCGACAGTCTGTCTGGACTGTGAAAAGGAGATCCATGGGATGTTTAAGATTCTGCAAAAAATAAGAAAGAAACGAACCCGAATTCTTTTTCCGTCTGAAACAAAATGCACGGTCACCATGAGAGCGAACTCAGCTCGCAGCCAAACTCTCACGTGTTTAGGATTTACCAACACTCACAGAAGCAGCCAAACTCTCACGTGTTTAGGATTTGCCAACACTCACAGAAGCAGCCAAACTCTCGCGTGTTTAGGATTTGCCAACACTCACAGAGGCAGCCAAACTCTCACGTGTTTAGGATTTGCCAACACTCACAGAGGCAGCCAAACTCTCGCGTGTTTAGGATTTACCAACACTCGCAGAGGCAGCCAAACTCTCACGTGTTTAGGATTTGCCAACACTCACAGAAGCAGCCAAACTCTCGCGTGTTTAGGATTTGCCAACACTCACAGAGGCAGCCAAACTCTCACGTGTTTAGGATTTGCCAACACTCACAGAGGCAGCCAAACTCTCGCGTGTTTAGGATTTACCAACACTCGCAGAGGCAGCCAAACTCTCACGTGTTTAGGATTTACCAACACTCACAGAAGCAGCCAAACTCTCGCGTGTTTAGGATTTACCAACACTCACAGAAGCAGCCAAACTCTCACGTGTTTAGGATTTGCCAACACTCACAGAAGCCAGGGTTGAAGATCTTACAGGAGGCGTCGTCCAATTCCTCAGTTATGCGATGTTTCCCGAAGGAAGTGCAACAATGTGGAAATGGTCTTGAGTCGGCACTGGAGCAAGGAACCGTAGTTTTTGTAAACATACGGATTTTTGCAGCCAAACCGCCCATAGGCGCTATGCATTCGGCCCCGCATGGCGGAGTGGGTAGCATGGCGGACTGGGTAGCATGGCGGACTAGGTAGCATGGCGGACTGGGTAGCATGGCGGACTGGGTGGCATGGCGGACTGGGTGGCACGACGGACTGGGTGGCATGACGGACTGGGTGGCATGACGGACTGGGTGGCATGGCGGACTGGGTAGCATGGCGGACTGGGTGGCATGACGGACTGGGTAGCATGACGGACTGGGTGGCATGGCGGACTGGGTGGCATGGCGGACTGGGTGGCATGACGGACGGGGTGGCATGACGGACTGGGTGGCATGGCGGACTGGGTAGCATGACGGACTGGGTGGCATGATGGACTGGGTGGCATGGCGGACTGGGTGGCATGGCGAACAAGACTGGGCAGCATGGCGGACTGGGTGGCATGGCGGACTGGGTGGCATGACGGACTGGGTAGCATGACGGACTGGGTGGCATGACGGACTGGATAGCATGGCGGACTGGGTGGCATGGCGAACAAGACTGGGCAGCATGGCGGAGTGGGTAGCATGGCGGACTGGGTGGCATGACGGACTGGGTAGCATGACGGACTGGGTAGCATGGCGGACTGGGTGGCATGACGGACTGGGTGGCATGGCGAACAAGACTGGGCAGCATGGCGAACTGGGTAGCATGACGGACTGGGTGGCATGGCGGACTGGGTGGCATGGCGGACTGGGTGGCATGACGGACTGGGTAGCATGGCGGACTGGGTGGCATGGCGGACTGGGTGGCATGACGGACTGGGTAGCATGACGGACTGGGTAGCATGACGGACTGGGTAGCATGGCGGACTGGGTGGCATGGCGGACTGGGTGGCATGGCGAACAAGACTGGGCAGCATGGCGGAGTGGGTAGCATGGCGGACTGGGTGGCATGACGGACTGGGTAGCATGACGGACTGGGTAGCATGGCGGACTGGGTGGCATGACGGACTGGGTAGCATGGCGGACTGGGTGGCATGACGGACTGGATGGCATGGCGGACTGGGTGGCATGGCGGACTGGGTGGCATTGCGAACAAGACTGGGCAGCATGGCGGAGAGGGTAGCATGGCGGACTGGTTGGCATGACGGACTGGGTAGCATGACGGACTGGGTGGCATGGCGGACTGGGTGGCATGGCGGACTGGGTGGCATGACGGACTGGGTCGCATGGCGGACTGGGTGGCATGGCGGAGTAGACTGGGCAACATGGCGGAGTGGGTGGCATGGCGGACTGGTGGCATGGCGGACTGGGTGGCATGGCGAACTGGGTGGCATGGCGGACTGGGTGGCATGGCGTACTGGGTGGCATGGCGGAGTGGGTAGCATGGCGGACTGGGTAGCATAGCGGACCTGGTGGAATGGGGGACTGGGTGGCATGGCGGACTGGGTGGCATGGCGGACTGGGTGGCATGGCGAACTGGGTGGCATGGCGGAGTGGGTAGCATGGCGGACTGGATAGCATGGCGGACTGGACTGGGTGGCATGGCGAACTGGGTGGCATGGCGGAGTGGGTAGCATGGCGGACTGGGTAGCATGGCGGAGTGGGTGGCATGGCGGACTGGGTGGCATGGCGGACTGGGTGGAATGATGGAGTGGGTGGCATGGCGGACTGGGTGGCATGGCGGACTGGGTGGCATGGCGAACTGGGTGGCATGGCGGACTGGGTGGCATGGCGGACTGGGTGGCATGGCGGACTGGACTGGGTGGCATGGCGGACTGGGTGGCATGGCGGAGTGGGTAGCATGGCGGACTGGGTGGCATGGCGGACTGGGTGGCATGGCGGACTGGGTGGCATGGCGAACTGGGTGGCATGGCGGACTGGGTGGCATGGGGGACTTGGTGGCATGGCGGACTGGGTGGCATGGCGGAGTGGGTGGCATGGCGAACTGGGTGGCATGGCGGAGTGGGTGGCATGGCGGACTGGGTGGCATGGCGGACTGGGTGGCATGGCGGACTGGGCAGCATGGCGGACTGGGTAGCATGGCGGAGTGGGTAGCATGGCGGACTGGGTGGCATGGCGGACTGGGTGGCATGACGGACTGGGTGGCATGGCGGAGTAGACTGGGTGGCATGGCGGACTGGGTGGCATGGCGGACTGGGTGGCATGGCGGACTGGGTGGCATGGCGTACTGGGTGGCATGGCGTACTGGGTGGCATGGCGGACTGGGTGGCATGGCGGACTGGGTGGCATGGCGTACTGGGTGGCATGGCGTACTGGGTGGCATGGCGGACTGGGTGGCATGGCGGACTGGGTGGCATGGCGTACTGGGTGGCATGGCGGACTGGGTGGCATGGCGGACTGGGTGGCATGGCGGACTGGGTGGCATGGCGTACTGGGTGGCATGGCGGACTGGGTGGCATGGCGGACTGGGTGGCATGGCGTACTGGGTGGCATGGCGTACTGGGTGGCATGGCGGACTGGGTGGCATGGCGGACTGGGTGGCATGGCGGACTGGGTGGCATGGCGTACTGGGTGGCATGGGGGACTGGGTGGCATGGCGGACTGGGTGGCATGACGGACTGGGTGGCATGGCGGACTGGGTGGCATGGCGGACTGGGTGGCATGGCGGACTGGGTGGCATGGCGGACTGGGTGGCATGGCGGACTGGGTGGCATGGCGGACTGGGTGGCATGGCAGACTGGGTGGCATGGCGGACTGGGTATCATGGCGGAGTGGGTGGCATGGCGGACTGGGTGGCATGGCGGATTGGGTGGCACGACGGACTGGGTAGAATGACGGACTGAGTGGCATGGCGGAGTGGGTGGCATGGCGGACTGGGTGGAATGGCGGAGTGGGTGGCATGTCGGACTGGGTAGCATGGCGGAGTGGGTGGCATGGCGGACTGGGTGGCATGGCGGACTGGGTAGCATGGCGGACTGGGTGGCATGGCGGACTGGGTGGCATGGCGGACTGGGTGGCATGGCGGAGTGGGTGGCATGTCGGACTGGGTGGAATGGCGGACTGGGTGGCATGGCGGACTGGGTAGCATGGCGGAGTGGGTAGCATGGCGGACGGGGTAGCATGGCAGACTAGGTAGCATGGCGGAGTGGGTAGCATGGCGGACTCGGTAGCATGGCGGACTAGGTGGCATGACGGACTGGATAGCATGGCACACTAGACTGGGTAGCATGGCGGCGTAAACTGGGTAGCATGGCGGACGGGGTGGCATGACGGACTGGATAGCATGGCGGACTAGACTGGGTAGCATGGCGGACTGGGTGGCATGGCGGACTGGGTGGCATGGCGGACTGGGTGGCATGACGAACTGGGTAGCATGGCGGACTAGACTGGGTAGCATGGCGGAGTAGACTGGGTAGCATGGCGGACTGGGTATCATGGCGGACGGGATAGCATGGCGGATTAGACTGGGTAGCATGGCGGCGTAGACTGGGTAGCATGGCGGACGGGGTGGCATGACGAACTGGGTGGCATGGCGGACTAGACTGGGTGGCATGGCGGACTGGGTGGCATGGCGGCGTAGATTGGGTAGCATGGCGGACTGGGTGGCATGGCGGACTGGGTGGCATGACGGACTGGGTGGCATGGCGGACTGGGTGGCATGGCGGAGTAGACTGAGTAGCATGGCGGAGTAGACTGGGTAGCATGGTGGACTGGGTAGCATGGCGAACGGGATAGCATGGGGGACTGGGTGGCATGGCGGACTAGGTGGCATGACGGACTGGGTGGCATGGCGAAATAGACTGCGTAGCATGGCGGAGTAGACTGGGTAGCATGGCTGACTAGACTGGGTAGCATGGCGGACTGGGTAGTATGGCGGACTGGGTAGCATGGCGGACTGGGTAGCATGGCGGACTAGACTGGGTAGCATGATGGAGTAGACTGGGTAGCATGGCGGACTGGGTGGCATGGCGGACTGGGTGGCATGGCGGACTGGGTAGCAATACGGACTGGGTAGCATGGCAAAATGGGTAGCATGGCAGACTAGGTAGCATGACGGACTGGGTGGCATGGCGGACTGGCTGGCATGGCGGACTGGGTAGCATGGCGGACTGGGTGGCATGGCGGACTGGACTGGGTGGCATAGCGGACTGGGTACAATGGTGGACTGGGTAGCATGGCGGACTGGGTGGCATGGCGGACTGGGTGGCATGGCGGACTGGGTAGCATGGCGGACTGGGTGGCATGGCATACTGGACTGGGTGGCATGGCGGACTGGGTGGCATGGCATACTGGACTGGGTGGCATGGCGGACTGGGTGGCATGGCGGACTGGGTGGCATGGCGGACTGGGTGGCAATGCATACAGGACTGGGTGGCATGGCGGACTGGGTGGCATGGCATACTGGACTGGGTGGCATGGCGGACTGGGTAGCATGGCATACTGGACTGGGTGGCATGGCGGACTGGGTGGCATGGCGGACTGGGTGGCATGGCATACTGGACTGGGTGGCATGGCGGACTGGGTGGCATGGCATACTGGACTGGGTGGCATGGCGGACTGGGTAGCATGGCATACTGGACTGGGTGGCATGGCGGACTGGGTAGCATGGCATACTGGACTGGGTGGCATGGCAGACTGGGTGGCATGGCGGACTGGGTGGCATGGCATACTGGACTGGGTGGCATGGCGGACTGGGTGGCATGGCATACTGGACTGGGTGGCATGGCGGACTGGGTGGCATGGCATACTGGACTGGGTGGCATGGCGGACTGGGTGGCATGGCATACTGGACTGGGTGGCATGGCGGACTGGGTGGCATGGCAGACTGGACTGGGTGGCACTCTCTCTGACGAAGTCGAGTGAAAGTCCGTCAGTGCGTAGGTGCCCTACCTGTCGATTTGGGCATCTTTTATAGAAAACGGATTTGAGGCATTTATTTTGAAAACAGTACCCACAGATTTAAGTTGATCTGCAGCTTATAAAATGGTTAAAATAAATTTAATGTCAATGATTGAAAAATACTTTAAATGTCATAGTCTTTCTGGGCTCTCAATTGTTTTCAGTGTATAAATTCCCAAGGACGGACGATTGAATTGCGTGTGACTTTGCACCACATCGTTCAATTCAAAAACACTTTTTACCATCTTAAAGAGTTGCACTAACAGAAAACAAATGACTGCGTTCTGGAACAGTAACATTGGTTGTTGTCTGATTCCATCTTAAAGAGCATGACGATATATTCTCAAAATGCGACAGAATTATTTTACAAATTTAATACATAAAATCGAACGAGAACACGAGACGGCTCTTTCCGTGGTGTGGTGTCACACGCGCACGCGATACTGAAATATCCGAAATTACTCCTCCTTTTGCGTTTGACAGTGGATCCGCCCTGATTGAACGTAGTACTTCATCTCGTGGTGAGAATGGGGAACATGCAGACATTCATTTATCCTATTGCGAAACCTTTGTAGAATAGGTACGGCTATTCGGTGACATGACATATGCAGGAGCATTTGACATGCCAAGAGTTTTCTTGCCTTGAAAACGTTTTCCACCAGTTGTCTCGTCTTCTGTCTAATTTTAATTTTTTGGGGGGTTCATTTCAGGACATCGCTCACGAGGCTTGAAGCCATGGTGACCCGACTGGGGCTGCCCAGAAATCCCAGGTGGATCGCACGTGCGGTCCTGGGCACAGCGTGCGTGCTCTGCCTCGCAGCTCTCCTCCTCCTGAGCGCCTGTCCCCTGAGCAACACCGGTGCCCGCTCCACGGGGCTGGACCTCTCATCTTTCAGAACAATCTCGGGGATTCTCGAGCGGCCTCGCAAGACTGCGTCGGATTCATGCGTGCTGTCGTCTCCGAGCGAGGCGGATCTGCGCACCCTGCGTGCTGGAGAGAGAGCGGGCTGGACTTCCGGTTCCTCCCAAGCAGAAGGAGAGTCCAGCCTCTTGAGCTGCCAGGTGCAGGAGCCTTGTCAGTGGACTGACGACTCGCCACCACCCGTCTCCTGCGAGGCGGCCTCCTGTAGGGCGCTCCGCCTGGTCAGGGCAGGCGACCTGGTTGGGGAGATCTTGAGAGTGAGCGAGCTGGAGAAGCGACTGCGAGGCACAGTCTCTGTCCGAGCGCAGTCCGGCCCCGTGCGATGGGAGTACGAGGCGTACTGCCTGGGCGGCCAGGACTCCATCGAGGTCCCCGTGTTGATTCACCTGACCGTTCTCCCCCAATCCTGTCCACCCCCTCCATGCCAGGCGCCCAGCCCCCCACCCGTGGACGTCCACATCTTCTTCGTGAGGTTCCTCTCGCGCCACGGCCTGTTCAACACCATGGAGCACCTCCCCTCCGTCCTGACGGATGTGGCGAGGCGTGGTCTCGTTTTTGATTTCCAGAAATACCAGATCCAGGAGTTCAAGGACATCAAGAATCTGAAGGTATGAGGGAAGTAGCCGTGACAACACACTTCTTTCAGGATGGGAGAGTTGTCCATTGAAGGTATGAGGGAGGGAGCCGTAACAACACACTTCTTTCAGGATGGGAGAGTTGTCCACTGAAGGTATGAGGGAAGTAGCCGTGACAACACACTTCTTTCAGGATGGGAGAGTTGTCCACTGAAGGTATGAGGGAAGTAGCCGTGACAACACACTTCTTTCAGGATGGGAGAGTTGTCCACTGAAGGTATGAGGGAAGTAGGCGTGACAACACACTTCTTTCAGGATGGGAGAGTTGTCCACTTCTCGTTCTCTGAACCCACAACATGTTCTAGAATACTCCACGTTAGCAAGGGAAATAATTCGTGTTCATTTAAACCACACCAACCTGATTGTATAAGACTTGCCTTTAGAAAAAAGGGAAAGAGGGAGAGGGAGAAGGACGAGGATGAGGACGAGGAGAAGGAGATTGAGGAGGACAAGTAGCAAGGGGGGGGGGGGGGGGGGAGCAAGAGAATCAAATAAAGAAGAGGACATGGAGCAGCAGCAACAACGGAAAGAGGAGGAGCAGAAGGAGAAGCTGGAGGAAATTGGTTAAGCATAAATGTAAAGTGCTTCCTTAGATCAATGTAACCTGTATTAGATAATGACTTGTAAACATTCTGTGGTAACAGGGAGCTCCTGAAACACAGCAATACAAGAAAGTTCAACACTTGTAGAAGATGCGCAGCGTGCTCCTCAATATTTCAGTTTCCGAAATGTCACATAAACAATAACACATTAGACGTATTTATGAAGCCCTACATAATTTGTGAATTATCTGAGTATTTCGGGTGGTATCCTTACACAATGTTGAACACATACAGCAAATTGGATTTACAGATTAATTGTACCGAAGTCGGTAAAAATACGAAGAAGTAAAACATCTTAACATAAGAAAAATACGCAAATCATTTTATTGAACAAGCAAGAGCAAACCTGACGTTGTCTCAGAGTGCTGCTGGAAAATTATCAGTTGTTGCAAAAATTAATGCACATGCATGTATAGAAAAAGGATAAGCATTCATAGGAATGTCGATAAATTCTCAGGGCTCTTCCCAAAGCTGTGGTGTGGACATTCTGTGCAGTGGGTGTAATGCGAGAACGTTCTAAAGCAACAACCCAGTCCAGTCGCTTCATGCAAATACTTCCGACTTGGAGCAGGAAATTCAGTTCCCCCAAACTGTTAAATCGGATTCGTTCTGTCACGCTGTGTGGGGGAAGGCGAAATAAGATGGCTGCACTCTGTCAATGGCTTTTTATGCATCCCCCGTAGGCCAGGCCTGAATAGCGCTCTGACAAGTGGCACATTTATTGCCGCCACCTGAAGCTTGCAACGCAGTTTTTGCAGGAAATTTGAAAGGCATGCACGCAAAAGTTTTTCACATCCTTTCTTCATGCCCCGGTTCTATTACTTCTGACCATACGAAGAAGATACAATTTTCCCCCCAGAAAATTGTGCACTCCTCTTTTCACTTGATGGAAATACGAGTCTTGAAGCTGATACTGTTGTTTAAGAGGAACATGTTTATGGTGATGATGAAATGATTATGATAACGACGACGATGACGACGACGACGATGCTGCTGCTGCTGCTGCTGTTGATGATGATGATGATGATGATGATGATGATGATGATGATGATGATGATGATGATGATGATGATGATGATGATGATGACAACGATGATAAGGAGAAGGAGGAGGAGGAGGAGGAGGAGGAAAAATGCTGCTGCTGATGATGATGACGACGACGACGATGATGAAAAAATGTTATGATGATGATGATGCTGATGATGATGCTGATGATGATGATGATGATGATGATGATGATGATGATGATGATGATGATGATGATGATGATGATGATGATGATGATGATGATGGTGGTGGTGGTGATGGTGATGATGATGATGATGATGATGATGATGATGATGATGATGATGATGATGATGATGATGATGATGATGATGATGATGATGACGACGACAATATAATTTCTTCCAGACACTCTTTGGAGGCAACCCAAGGCACGCTGCACACAGGCCAGGTCGCGGGTCGCTGGTGGACGTGGCTGCGAGCTGCGGTTTCCAGACGACACTTCTGGAGTTGGGATGCTTCCGCCCCGCGTCTAGCGCCAAGTACCTGCGGTCTCTGGCGGAGAAGAAGTACACGCCCTCCCTGACCTTTCTGCAAAACCAGGACGCATGCAATTTCACTCTCGGATCCGACCAGTCGAACGAGCTCCTCTTCTATGATGCCCTGCATCGAGCTCTTTCAAAAGCGCACGGCGTCTCGGGCGGAAGAGTGTTGCGGGAAGCACTTCAAACGAGATGCGCAGACGTCAAAGCAGGAAGGAAACTTTTCATGTCGCTCCTAGAAATGGACGTACAGCAAGACGGAAGGGAAAAGCCATGGGCTGTCGACTTGGCCCTGGCTGACGTCATACGTGACGTCAGCAGACGTCAGAACGCAGTGGTGGTCCTGCTTAGCGACGTGGGCCACCCCTCGCTGCCACGGGCAGCCAGCAGCGTCTTCCTGAGGACTCAGGTGGCTAATCCCTTCTTCTACCTGGTGCTGCCGGAAACCGTGGCCTCTTACTTGGGACCCCACGTCGTGAAATCCCTGAGGAAGAACTCCGCAAAGCTGCTCACTCTCAACGACATTCACGAGACGTTGAGGGAACTTTTCCTCCTAGTCGAAAATCATTACTCTTCGAATGGTAGTGACGCCAACAGTTTGTTGCGAAAAGTTAACTCCAACTCCTCCACCTTACGAGGTCTTCCCAACGAAAACGTAAACGCTCGAAAGAACGAGGGGGAGAGTGACCAGCGGGTGGGTGTCTCGGCTCTGACGTCAGAACTGCCCACGAGGTCATGCGAAGACTTGGGGGTCATGCCCCCGGGTCTGTGCCTGTGCGAGGGTCAGGCCGTGACCTATCCCAACGACAGCCTGCAGGTGAGCGTTGCCGAGTTCGCTCTGGGCACGTGGAGCAACCTGCTGATGGACGAGCTCGACCTTCACGAGGGCCACAACGCTGCCGCTCTCGACCTCAAATCGTGCCTTCTTCTCCGGGGCTACAGCTTCTCGAGGGTCAGTGTCAGGTGGGTGGGCTCTATAATTAGAGTGTCCCTCGCCATCAGCGCTCGCTACGGAACCATGAACATCACCTTTGCCAACGTAACGGTGGATCTCGCCCCACAGCAGGAAGGGTATCTGCTGGCGAGTGTGGAACCCCACCCCAGCCTCGGCAGCATTCGCAATGTCTGTCGCCAGCTCAGTCGGTTCAGCAGCTTGGAGAAAGGTTGGAGCTCCTCCCACGTGAGATTCATGACATTTCCGTTTCGCCTGAGTTTTGGGGCGTTGGCCACACCAGTCCGCGTGCACGAAGACTGCTTGTACGTTTTCGTGCGCTCCTTCAAGGGGACGGCGGTGTTCGAGGGGTACAACGACTGTCACGACAGGGCGTATGACGTCACGTTTGACGTCAGTCTGATCAACATGGTGTCCATGGTGGAACTTCCGGTGGAGCAGTACATCGGCTGTGGAGAAATCCGCATGCTGACGGTGATCCGGAAACAGTCTTACGTGACGCGTCTGTTTTCCCACAAGCATCACGTGCACTTTAAAATCACGTACTTTCAGTGACGTTCTGCTGTGAATTTGAATCCGGAAACGGTCTCACATTACACGCTCACAAACACTATTAACACTTTAAAATCACGTGCTTTCAGTGACGTTCTGCTGTGAATTTGAATCCGGACACAGTCCTACGTGACACGCTCACAAACACCATTTGCACGTTAGAATCACGTACTTTCTGTGACATTCTGATGTGAATTTGAATCGGGAAACAGGTTCACGGCTTTTCGAAATCTACAGCAAACTCATAGAACATTATGCAAAACGGGCATTTGAAAGGTCAGCAAATGCTATTTTTGACGAAAACCTCTGCTACTATAATTATATAAGTCGATAGTTTGTGTTCCATACTGAAAGACGGTAGGACTTTCCTCAGCATAGATCACAACATGAACGACTGTCACTGACCTATTGTGTTTTACTTACTTCCTAATTAAGACACATAAATGGAGAGAAATTGTCTTTTATTTACTTCTTAAATAAGAAATATATATATGGAGAACAATAGTGTTTCATTTATTTATTGATTAATTAAGGAATATAAGTGGAGGACATCTGTGTTTTGATTACTTCTTAATTAAGAAACGTAAACGGAGGACATCTGTATTTATTTCTCAAATAAGAATTATACATGGAGAACATTTGTGTTTCATTTACTACTTAATTAAGAAACGTAAAAGGAGAAAATAATATTTATTTCTCAAATAAGAAATGTAAATGGATAATATTTGTGTTTTATACTTCTGAATTAAAAACAATAAATAGGGGACATCAAAGAAATTGACTCATAAATCTTGTAAGATTATCTCTTCCTCCCCCCCCCCCCCCGAAATTTAAGAAAGCCATGTATCCATTTGGTGAAAGAGTTTAAGCGGTAATCGGAAAATTCATAATATGGCACATTTCTGGTTTTGTAACGAAGCTACATTTCAAATAACATGACAATATGACACACAAAAGAGCGAAAATTTGTGACGTTTTATAGTTGTTAATCATGGTTATGTAAATATTTGTCCTCGTTGTTGTTGCTGTTGTTATGGTTGTTGTTGTTGCTGTTGATGGAGTTGGTGTGTGTGTGTGTGCGTGTGTGTGTGTGTGTGTGCGCGCGCTCGTGCGTGTTTCAAACCAAATACTTTCAAATTCACTACTACACTAGCCGTTATAGGTGTGTTTGGCTACTGTATAAATATCATTTGCATAGCTCTAGACAACTATTAGAGGAACACTGAATATCATGGAACCATGTGGCACGTTTAAAAAGTACGAAAACTTATAGAGAACAAAATAAAGCAGCAAGTTCATGGTTGTTATGTGCACATTTAATAAACATTATACAAAAAAATTCAAAACAGACAATAGAAACACTTTCGGTTGTACTAGAACAGGTGCAACAAAGTTGGGAGGTACAGCGTTTTTGGGTATGATTACCATCGTAACGGGCTTCAGGTCCGACAATAACGCTCTTCGTTTCTTCCTTGAGTATAACTATGTATAAACGGCAAGTTCATGTTTTTAAAGCGCTTGTAAAACAACAGCCGGTAATCATACAGGTCAGATTCCATAGGGCGAGGGGGGGTGGGGGTAGGGGTGTTGGGGGGGCGTGGTGCGTGATGTGGTGGGGGTAGAGATTACGGTGATAAAAAACTAGCTTCGGACAACTTCTTCGTTTGCCGAGGTGTAAACAGGAAGCTGAGGGCGTTTAACTACAAAATCTCGCGTGGAATCCCTCCCACCAACACTCACTCTTTGATATTAACCTAGTTCATGATATTGAATGCACTTTTTGCGGAAAAGAAGTGGAAACATTATTACACTGAAATGTGAGTTCTGTTGACAAGACATGACATCGAATTATGTCTCATAAACGATTTTTTTTTGTATACAATGCAGTTTGTTTCTTAGCAATCGCCAAATTGTTTCAAAAACGTAATTTTAAAAACCTGGATCCCAGAAGACGAAATAAAACTGACCACAGGGATGTCTTAGAGACGTAGAAATTCCTGGTTCAGTAACGAATAAGTTTCGGTTGAGTACCCTATCTCAATTTGCAGTTTCAGGAACAGCTACGCCAGAAACGTTTCATTCTTCACTCCACCGGGGATGCCCTCACCTCCAAATGATCCTCGTGGTCAGTTTTGTTTTGATAAATACTTTGGAGCTTTGCAGGATGATTTCGCGGTTGATCATGTCATCTCCATTACGAAAATGAACTTTTCAAATCCATTAATGGAGTGCCCGCAGGGACCAATTCTTATGTATTTGTCAGAATTATCGAAGTAAAAATCAATGCGGGAAACTTTTCAGAATACGTAGGCAAACTTTAAAAAAGGGGGAAAATTCTGTATGAGAACGGCTCAAAATGATTTGCCCGCTATGAGCATAGACTGCAGCATTTATATGAAATGTTATGTTTGTTTTTGATCCGAGTCTTTCATTTCATTTCCTTTGTCTTTGAATAAAATTATTTAAAAAAAACCAATGTCTAAATTATTGATGTGTGGCCACTGTTAATCATTTTAAGTCACCTACAATAATGTCTAATTTGACAGAAACACACAAATACAAGTCATGATTACAGGCATTATCATGTTTGTCTGCCTGCCTGCCTGACTGCCTGCCTGCCTGCCTGCCTGCCAGCCTGCCTGCCTGCCTGCCTGTCTGTCTGTCTGTCTGTCCGTCTCCTTCTCTCTCTCTCTCTTTCTCTTTCTCTCTCTCTTTCTCTCTCTCTTTCTTTCTCTCTTTTTCTCTCTCTCTTTCTCTTTCTCTCTCTCTCTCTCTTTCTCTCTTTCTCTTTCTCTCTCTCTTTCTCTCTCTCTCTTTCTCTCTCTCTCTCTCTCTCTCTCTCTCTCTTTCTCTCTCTCTCTCTCTCTCTCTCTCTCTCTCTCTCTCTCTCTCTCTCTCTCTCTCAGAGGAACGGGAAAAGAAACATGTCTGCACAAGCAAAATGGACAGCAGATTTGGTGGACACCTCGGTGGCTCTATACTTTACGGAATGGGGATGTCATACCTGCGCATGCCCGTTGGAATTGCCCAACACTTTCCCTCATGGAGTTTCGACGATGGATGTAGACCACGCAAGCACACGCGCAAGCACGCACGCAGTAACACACACACAGGCCGCCAGATAGAAGAGGTGCAAACAGACTGTACGCAGACGGACGAGACATGGAACAACAGTCATCACGAGAGCAGGGGCTCAGTCGGCAGGCAGAAGGACAGAACAAATTATCTTGAAAAAAAGTTTAGAAAAAGTTGACGAAGGAAAAAAGAAACAAGAGAAGAACTGTGTGTAAAACCTGGTGTTTGGTGCAAAGGCTTGTGCGACGCAAAGTGACGTCAGAAGATGGAAGGGACCGCAGCGCGAGCTTCGCTCACTACAGAAGGGATCATGTTCTATATTTGTAGAACCACGTGATCCCAGGCGAGACAAGATTGTCACAGGTGAGTCACCTCCCCTTCCCCGTCACTACGGTGACGAACGCAGTTGCGTCCCTTGGCTAAGATGCGTCAGAGCTGCGACATCCGGGGACGTGCCAGTGATGCCATGACTGCCACGTGACATTCCCTGGAAGGCACGTAACGCCAAGGTCAGCCTATTGTAAAGGGGAAGGCCATCTCGTAAGACGGTGGGAAAAACATGGCGGTTCGTGATGATGATCTTGTCGCTGCCATAACTACACAAAAAATAGCACAGTGTAAATATGATTTATATGGCAGGCAGCCAAGCTTCTGAGGACTGGAGTAAATCGCTGTGGAAAACGTGGAAGCTGGAGGAAATCGCTGTGGAAAACGTAGAAGCTGGAGGAAATAAAAAGGATGAGAGTGGAGCGTCATAGTGCTGTGAGGAAGGGCAGGACGAGGAGAAAAATACTTTATTGGGAGCTGCTGTGGTGGTGGCAAGAAACGAAAGTTCCAAAAATAAATTTTAGATGTACATTTATGAATTTGAAAAGAAACAGGAAAAGGGGAAGAAGAAGGAGGAGGAGGAGGAGGAGAAATGGAAGGGGGAGTGGGGGAGGAGGACGGAGGAGGAGGAGGGAGGAGGAAGGAGGAGGACGGAGGAGGAGGAGAAGAGGAGGAATGATATGAGGAAGTAAGAGGCTTCATTAGTCGATGATTCGTCTTTTAGTATTCTGTATATGATTAGGTAATTGATGTCTTATTGCAGGCGGACTAGATGTAAAGGAGAGGAGAAGGTGATGAGAGGCGGGAGGATGAGGGGGGGAGGGGGTAGGGAGAAGGGGGGGAGCTGGTGTGACGCATGAGGTCGACTAGTATAGGGGGGTATGAGGAGGAGGAGGAAGTGTCTGAGGAGGATGCCATGATTAGGACGAGGATACATCGCGAGATTCATTCAAGAGGGAGATCTGTGCGAGGAGAGGAGAGGCTTCTTCGCGCTTAGTCGTCTGTGCCTGCTTTTCTGCTTCTTAGTCGATGAGTCTTCTGAACTAATAAATTATCACCTTTTGTCGTCTCGTGGTAGGAGGTGTCGCCGTATGGGCTTCTGCTTCTGATTACGGATTACGTTAGATTGCATGGGTTAGATGTATTATTATTAGATAGATGTGGCATAAGGGGGGGAGGAGATGGGGGAATAATGGCTGTAGAAACCTGAGGCTAATGTTTATGCTTCTTGCAGGTGCAGAGGAGTGAGGGATTAGGGTGTCGAGTACTCACTGAGAGTTCAGGCAGTCGATTTACTTCTTTTCTTCTTCTTTCTTCGCGTCAGGAGGTGTCTTGCTGTCGGTTTCTTCTTCTTCTTTTAGAGGATTCGTCGATTCCCGCACTCCTGCGCTTCCCTCCCGCCGCAGGACGAGGACGAGGAGGAGGAGGAGGACGAGGAGGACGAGGAGGAGGACGAGGAGGATGATTGTTGCTGTCGTTGCCGTCATCATCATCATCATCATCATCATCATCATCATCATCATCATCATCATCATCATCATCATCATCACCATCATCATCACCACCACCACCACCACCACCACCATCATCATCATCATCATCATCATCATCATCATCATCATCATCATCATCATCATCATCATCATCATCATCATCATCATCATCATCATCATCATCATCATCATCATCATCATCACCGTCACCACCACCACCATCATCATCATCATCATCATCATCATCATCATCATCATCATCATCATCATCATCATCATCATCATCATCATCATCATCATCATCATCATCATCATAATGAATATCATTCAGATTTCGACGATGACGAGATACGCCCATGAAAATTTAGGCGATTGCAGTACAACGCCCCTGTTAGATTGTGTTATGTTAGGTTTCGTTTTCATGTGTTGTGTTGTGTTTTGTCATGTTGTATAGTGTCGAGTTGTGTTGTGTGAAGTGGTGTGGTGTCGTAGTGTGTTGTGTTATGTTTCATTGTGTTGTATTGTATACTGTCAAGCTGTGTTGTGTTGTGTTGTGTATTGTTGGGTTGGGTTGTGTTGGGATGGGATATGTTACATCTGAAGTAACAGAGGTCACTAGGCCGACACCATTCAGATTGGCTGAGACTAGTGAATATAGTCTCAACAACAGGTTGGTCACGTGATAGCCTTAATTCTTCCATTCCAAGCATACCACAAAAAAGTATTCAATCGTTGAGTGTATTCCTCCGCTTGTTGTGCTACACTCGGACACCGAATTTAAATTGATCAGTCTGCTCAACTCCAAACAGTCTGCTCAGCAGTTCGATCAAACAAAGACAGATACTGGACAGATGGACGGACACACAGGCTGAAAAAGTCTGGGATCTCTCTTTATATTCATGACAATTAGCCTTATAGCAACGGAATGTAGGTTAAATCACTTACCGACTCCATCAGTCGATACACGAATCATCGAAGTGTGGACTCCAGCAGCTCGTCAAACAGTGTGAAGGCAGTTAGACCACAGGTTCCGGCCAGAAAGCATTTACTGGCGAGAGTGTAACCATAAATTCATGCCACCAGCCCGGAGCCACAGGAATCCTTTTCGCTGCGTTTATACTAGTTCCAAAAATTGCGTATACACGTGTATACAGTCGCACGTGCTCACGGCATTTTGCAACCTTTTAGACGACGTTTGCGCTAAAAGTAGTTCTCAAATGATTTCCTGAAAATCTCATAGATTAGTTTTATTAGAACACCAAATTTGTGTTTATCTATCGAGATAAATAATTAGAGTGAAATAGAATCGTCTCTTTTTACTCTCGATGGTCTTTTGATCATGTGGAGTTTTGATTGGTAAAATCATTGGAATGTGGAGCCGAAGTCACGTGACCAACCTGTTGCTGAGACTATATTCACTAGTCTCAGCCACGCTGAATGGATGATAACCTTTGAAGTATAGACCTGAGGTGTCTTTGGCTGATTGCCGATCCTTCGTCACCAAATGTTGCAGCAGCGACTGCTGAAGTAACCATGGGGTCCGTTGCTTACGCTAGGAACCTCTTGCAAGGAATAGGCCGGTGTCAACATGATTCAGCATGATGAAAGCAGATGTAAAGGCAGTCAAATGTTTGACATATGTTGACATCGGCCAATTGTTTGCCGTCTAGGGAGGCTAAGAAACGCGCCCCTGGCCCTCGTAATACAAGCAGGATCCATGACGTCGTATTTGTCTGCAGTCATCGTCATCGTCATCGTCATCGTCGTCTGTCCCTTAACCCTCCTGGGTTGTGAGGGTGCAATGTAGATGAGCTGGACGCCATCTTCCTCCATCTCTGTCGGTCGTCACACACATACTCACACAAACAACATACACACATACACACGCACACACACACACACACACACACACACACACACACACACACACACACACGTGTTACGTGTTTTTGTTCGTCCGCCGAGTCGAAGAGGACAACTCTAGTCATCTGAGGGTTTCTGGGACTGTCTCTGTCTGTGCGTGCGCAGATGGCTGATGAGGCCGATCCTGGCACGGAAGGGTCTGGGACAAAATGGACACGGGACGAGTGGGACATCTCCAGGAGGGTTGATAGAACGGGCGTTTCGGGCTTGCTGCTTCTTTTCTGCGGCGATGGTCCTGTTGGCTTCACATGTTTGGCGCCTTTGTAGATGGAGGAGCGCCAGGTGGCTCTATTCACTGCGGAGTGTTCCCACGTGTCTTGGTTGATGGCAAACGCTCTAAGTGAGGCTTTCAGAGTATCTTTGAACCGTTTCTTCTGCCCACCGTGGGACCGCTGGCCATGCTGCAGCTCGCCGTAGAGGAGTTGTTTGGGCAGCCTCTCATCTGGCACACGTGCTACGTGCCCTGCCCAGCGAAGCTGGGACTGCATCAGGATGATGAAGATGCTGGGGAGTCCTGCTCTGGCCAGTGCTTCTGTATCTGGGACTTTGTCCTGCCACTTTATGAAGAGGATTTTTCTGAGGCTTGTTGTGTGGAAATGATTCAGCTTCTTGGCATGACGTTGATACGCTGTTCATGTCTCGCATGCACAGAGCAGCGTAGGGAGCACCACTGCCCTGTATACTTTCAGCTTGGTCTGGGTGGTGATGCCTCTCCTGCCCCACATATTTGGGTATAGTCTGCCGAAGGAAGAGCCTGCTCTGGCAATTCTGACGTTCACTTCGTCGTCGATGGTGACATTCTGGGATAGTGTGCTGCCTAGGTACGTGAAACGGTTCACTGCGTTGAGTCTCTCGCCGTTGACAGTGATGTTTGGGCTCAACATAAGGCTCTTCCGAGCGCAGGCTGATGGAACAACCCTCGGGGCTTCAAAATGGAAATCAAAGTGAAGGGCCAAAAACTGGAAGTTGTGAACAACTTCAAATACCTGGGATCTATTGTGACTGATGAAGGGTCCAAACCAGAGATACTGTCCAGGATAGCACAAACAACAGCAGCATTGGCAAAGTTGAAGCCAATATGGCGTGACAGAAATATCACTCTCGCGTCGAAGATCAGGGCCCGTATCCAGAACGGCGAGTTATTTTAACCCCGATTTATCTCTAAACCCGGGTTAGCTATTGCGAGGTTAGGCGCTAGGTTAAATCCCCATCCACGAAGCGAAAATAACGCGGGGTTAGCTACATCTTGGTCTCGGTCAACAGACGATTCCAACTGTCTGTTCCGCTCTCCCTTGGCTGGAAACCAGTATATATATAGCAAAGCGCAACCTAGAATCCTCTGACGAACGTACCTTATCTAACCGATTTACCTTCCCTAGTAAAGCTGAATACGGGCCAAGGTCATTTGCTCACTGCACCGAGGCAGGCAAGGCAGTGAGAGGAAATTCTTCACATCAAGCAGTGAATCGCGGCTGGATTAGAGTCATAACACGTTTTCTACACACACTCACAACGCGCGCCGCACACATGAACGCATGTGCATCTAATTAAAAGAGCCAATACTTGCTCAGTCGAAGATAACCCCGGGTTATCTATTTATCTTGCCGACATAAGGAGGATACTTTAACCCTCTGCTTTGACGCGAGGTTAGGGCTAAATCGCCGTCATGCATAGGAAAATTTAACCCGAAGTCAAGATAACCCGGGGTTAGGGGATAAATCGAGTGTTAAAAAGATAAATCGCCGTTCTGGATACGAGCCCAGGCTCATGCGCACGCTCGCCATCTCCGTATTCTTGTATGCATGCAAGTCCTGGACACTCACTTTTGAACTACAGAGACGGATACAAGCCCTCGAAATGAGATGCTACCGCAATATTCTGAACATCTCATATAAAGACCATGTCACGAATGAGGAAGTCAGCAACAGGATCAGGAGAGCATTTGGACAGTACGAAGACCTGCTCTCAATCGTGAAAAGCAGAAAGCTGAAGCGGTACGGTCACGAGTCAAGAGTCAATGGGCTGGTCCAAGACCATCCTGCAAGGTACCGTACCAGGTGGGAGAAGGAGAGGCAGACAGAGAAAGAGGTGGGAAGACAACATCAAAGAGTGGACAGGCTTGACCTTTGCTGACTCACAGCTGCCACAGAGGATAGAGATCGATGGAGGAAGATTGTCCGAAAATCATCAATGGTGCCTCAACAACCCATCTCAGGGTTAAGAGACTGACCTGAACTGAACTGAACTGTGTGTGTGTGTGTGTGTGCTTTGTGTGTGTGTGCTTTGTGTGTGTGTGTTTTACGTGTATGTGTGTGTATCTGTATGTATGTGCACGTGCGCGCGCGCGCGAGCGAGTGTATGTGTGTGCACGCGTGTGTGTATGTGTGCGTGTTTAGGGGTGTGCGTGTTTAGGGGTGTGTGGGTGTGTGTGTGAGTGTGTGTGTGTGTGTTTTATGTGTATGTGTGTGTATCTGTATGTATGTGCACGTGCGCGCGCGCGCGAGCGAGTGTATGTGTGTGCTCGCGTGTGCATGTGTGCATGTTTAGGTGTGTGTGTGTGTGTGTGTGTGTGTGTGTGTGTGTGTGTGTGTGTGTGTGTGTGTGTGTGTGAGTACATAAATGTGTGTGCATGTGTATGTCGTTACATAATACCCTGAGTCATAAAATGTATTATTTTCTTAAACTTTACAACAGATAGAAGGTGAATTTAAGAAACGGAGATTCGTAAATAATTGCATTTATAAACAATACTATTACAAGCACGTTTGCTTACGAGGGAAACAGATTAATGTAACTGCGCGCACTCACTTGTAAAAGTGACCGCGTATGCACGCATGTGATAATCTTTAAGCACATGCGTGCATATTGTAGGTGCGAGCGTGCTGATCTCTTACCTGATTGTTTTGCTATTGCCTTTCTTCCTTTTAATACTTATCCGTTGCCTGGCGCCACTACCAATGCAGGGTTACAACGAGTCATTTCCAAATCAAACATAACGCAACTGCATGCTATGTTATCATGGCATGAAGGCACAAATAACATTCAGAACATCATGTTTTCTGCGCACCAGGTATGCTTCAGAAAAAAGGTGGAACGAATTTGTCATAAGGCTTGTTCAGGAGTACAAAGCGCTGCATGAGCCCTTCATGTTGGCAATTGAGCGCTCTTTGCCTCTCCTGAGCACATACAGATTTAGTGCAGCTCTTCACTTGTTAAAGGGGGAGTAAATCTTCTGCGCCCCATGTTGTGTTGCTAGACGCTAAGAAAGTGTTTTCTTTGCCACAGACATCGTTTATGCACGTTTAAATGTATTCTGCATGAATGAAGTCCACTACTGTGTCATCCTTACTTGCCCTTACTCGCGCATACAGAGCGCTTGGGGCAAATAAAGTCCGTTCTAGTCCCAAAATGATGTTTCTGAGGGTTATTTTACGCATCGAC
>JAWQFJ010019680.1:0-2500 GCA_034096865.1 Theodoxus fluviatilis | reverse complement strand
AATCTGTAGGTGTTCAGGAGAGGCAAATAGCGCTCAATTGCCAACATGAAGCGCTCATGCAGCGCTTTGTACTCCTGAACAAGCCTTATGGCAAATTGGTTCCACCTTTTTTTCTGAAGCATACCTGGTGCGCAGAATACATGATGTTCTGAATGTTATTTGTGCCTTCATGCCATGATAACATAGCATGCAGTTGCGATATGTTTGATTTGGAAATGACTCGTTGTAACCCTGCATTGGTAGTGGCGCCAGGCACGGATAAGTATTAAAAGGAAGAAAGGCAATAGCAAAACAATCAGGTAAGAGATCATGCACGCTCGCACCTACAATATGCACGCATGTGCTTAAAGATGCGTGCATACGCGGTCACTTTTACAAGTGAGTGCGCGCACTTACATTAATCTGTTTCCCTCGTAAGCAAACGTGCTTGTAATTGTAGGCCTATTGTTTATAAATGCAATTATTTACGAATCTCCATTTCTTAAATTCACCTTCTATCTGTTGTAAAGTTTAAGAAAATAATACATTTTATGACTCAGGGTATTATGTAACGACATACACATGCCGCACACACATTTATGTACTCACACACACACACACACACACACACACACACACACACACACACACACACACACACACACCTAAACATGCACACATGCACACGCGAGCACACACATACACTCGCTCGCGCGCGCGCGCGCACGTGCACATACATACAGATACACCCACATACACATTAAACACACACACACACACTCACACACACACACCCCTAAACACGCACAAATACACACACGCGTACACACACATACACTCGCTCGCGTGCGCGCGCGCACGTGCACATACAGATACACACAAGCAAGCACACACACAAAGCACACACACACACAAAGCACACACACACAAAGCACACACACACACACACACACATACAGTTCAGTTCAGTTCAGGTCAGTCTCTTAACCCTGAGATGGGTTGTTGAGGCACCACTGATGACTTTCGGACAATCTTCCTCCATCGATCTCTATCCTCTGTGGCAGATGTGAGTCAGCAAAGGTCAAGCCTGTCCACTCTTTGATGTTGTCTTCCCACCTCTTTCTCTGCCTGCCTCTCCTTCTCACACCTGGTACGGTACCTTGCAGGATGGTCTTGGACCAGCCCACTGACTCTTGACACGTGACCGTACCGCTTCAGCTTTCTGCTTTTCACGATTGAGAGCAGGTCTTCGTACTGTCCAAATGCTCTCCTGATCCTGTTGCTGACTTCCTCATTCGTGACATGGTCTTTATATGAGATGTTCAGAATATTGCGGTAGCATCTCATTTCGAGGGCTTGTATCCGTCTCTGTAGTTCAAAAGTGAGTGTCCAGGACTTGCATGCATACAAGAATACGGAGATGGCGAGCGTGCGCATGAGCCTGGGCTCGTATCCAGAACGGCGATTTATCTTTTTAACACTCAATTTATCCCCTAACCCCGGGTTATCTTGACTTCGGGTTAAATTTTCCTATGCATGACGGCGATTTAGCCCTAACCTCGCGTCAAAGAAGGGGGTTAAACTATCCTCCTTATGTCGGCAAGATAAATAGATAACCCGGGGTTATCTTCGACTGAGCAAGTATTGGCTCTCTTCATCAGATGCACATGCGTTCATGTGTGCGGCGCGCGTTGTGAGTGTGTAAAGAAAACGTGTTATGACTCTAATCCAGCCGCGATTCACTGCTTGATGTGAAGAACCTCCTCTCACTGCCTTGCCTGTCTCGGTGCAGTGAGCAAATGACCTTGGCCCGTATTCAGCTTTACTAGGGAAGGTAAATCGGTTAGATAAGGTACGTTCGTCAGAGGATCCTAGGTTGCGCTTTGCTATATATACTGGTTTCCAGCCAAGGGAGAGCGGAACAGACAGTTGGAATCGTCTGAGTTGACCGAGACCAAGATGTAGCTAACCCCGCGTTATTTTCGCTTCGTGGATGGAAATTTAACCTAGCGCCTAACCTCGCAATAGCTAACCCGGGTTTTGCGATAAATCGGGGTTAAAATAACTCGCCGTTCTGTATACGGGCCCTGATCTTCGACGCGAGAGTGATATTTCTGTCACGCCATATTGGCTTCAACTTTGCCAATTCTGCTTTTGTTTGTGCTATCCTGGACAGTATCTCTGGTTTGGACCCTTCATCAGTCACAATAGATCCCAGGTATTTGAAGTTGTTCACAACTTCCAGTTTTTGGCCCTTCACTTTGATTTCCATTTTGAAGCCCCGAGGGTTGTTCGTCATCACCGTGGTCTTCTCGGCGCTGATCTCCATGCCATATGTCTGTGAGGTCTTGTCCAGGTGATTGGCAAGACTAGTCAGCTCCTCTTCACTTCCTGCTAATCCATCAATGTCATCAGCAAAACGTATGCTGGTGATCTTTCTGCCGCAGATGCTGATTGATCCTTCGTGGTCTGCTAGGGCATCAGTCATTATCCTTTAGAGGAAGAGGTTGAAGAGTGCGGG
>JAWQFJ010019677.1:0-14927 GCA_034096865.1 Theodoxus fluviatilis | reverse complement strand
CTCAGAAAAAGTGGCGCCTGCAACATCCGAACTACAACCAAAATGACAGCTACCACGTTCTGAATACAGCTGACCAAGTCATTCTGTTCAGACTCCGAAAAGGACACAACAAATTGCCGGTACATATATTCCACAAGTTCAAAGTCGGTCAGACAAACAGATGTTCTTGCGACACTGCCTCGATGACCGGTGAACACCTTCTCCAAGACTGCCCCCACCATGATGCCATCAGAAGAGCCATATGGCCAGACGCAACACCAGTGAGGAGCAAACTCTATGGCAACCTGGAGGAGCTGCGGAGAACAGCTGCATTTGTGCGGGCGACTGGCGCATACATCTAGCGATCGACAAGAAGAAAGAAGAAAAAAAAGGTCCTACCAGCCTACCCCCCAGTGCTCTCTCCTCTCGCAAGAGTCCACGTTCAGCCCCGCAACCTCTTCTCGCTTGTTGAAACCATGTCTTTGACATGCGGAGATGGGCGAGCATGCTTTTGTGTTGGACGATGTGCGAGGCGCAGTAACGTGGTTCTATCCCTGGGACGGAGAAATCTGGGTTTATTTAAATATGGTGACAATGTGGGATTTTATATTGGCTGCAACCATTGTGTCGTTCGCTTTGATTTAAACGTCTACGACGGGCCAAAGCAAAAAGACAAAATAAAGTATTTGCAGGAACTTCCCAACCCTTCAAACTTGTTTAGAGTACTTAATGTAATCAAAGTGGGCCAGGCTACAACTGCTACAGAATGACACCATACATAAACACTGCGTGCTAAACTACAAATCTTACAGAATGACCCCGTACACAAACACTCTATGGCACATTACAACTCCTGCAGAATCACACCATAAAAAATACAGTGTGCCAAACTAAAGCTTCTACGGAATGACACCATACATAAACACTCTCTGCCGAACTACGACTCCTACAGAATTACACCATGCAATATCAAGATATAAAATAACAACAGACGCTGCAACTGATTTCTATTTCTTTGTTTATTCCTCCTCAAAAGTGCTTGTAATACACGTCAACGAGAGCCAAAAACATCGTGGATAAATCTTTACTGAAAAGCGTTCATGCATTGAAATGTACACAGAAAATTTACAGAATGACTTTTTTCCTCCGCAGGTATGTGTCAGTCAAACACATTCGTTGTACTTACTCTCCGTGTATTCACGTCCGAAGTGGGGAGCGTGTCAAGGAAGGAGGAAAGTCTGACTGAAGCTGTAGAGGAACTGCAGAGAGGTGCGTCAAACCGTCACACGTCACGAACACAAACAGAGGCTGCCTCTCGAAGCAGCAATGTCCAATCCCTTCCAGCTGATGAGAGTCTCGGTACTTCTCTCGTGCAGGGCCGCGTTGCGTAGACACGAGGCCTTCCGAGGCGTAGGCCTATGTCAACATGTGGCGACCTTGGAACGCCTCACATCTGCTTTCATCATGTTGACACCCGCCTATTCCTCACAAGGTCTTACGAAATACTAGCGTAAACAACACGCCGCATGTTTTCCAAGTCCTTGGTGAAGGACGAGCTTGGCAAAGGTAGAGGGCGACAGGAGAGAAGGGAGGGAGTGGGGGGAGGCGGGAGGGGGTGGGGGAAATACGGGGAAAAGGGGTGGGGCAAAGGGAGTATAGGGGGGGGTGTGGTGTTGGGGAGGAGTGGTGATTGATTGATTGATTGATTGAGGAGGAGGAGGAGAGGGCTGAGCAGGGGGTAGGGTGGGGGGTGGAACAAGGCGCTTTCGGGAAGGGGAGGCTTGGGTAGGGAGTGGTGGGGAGGGGAGTAGACGGGTGGGGGTTGGTGGGCGAGAAAGGAGGAAACACACAGAACACCACCGAAAGGCACTCACAGCCCTAGGGCTTCTGCTCTGAACAGGTCTTCTACTCCCACCTATGCCTTGCGCTACGTGCTTTGGCCACCGTCTAAACTCGAAATAGTTGCGAACGAGTTGAATTACATCGTCGCACAGTGTTTCGTTGTTGAACCATCATCATTTACACGTAAATATAAATTCAAAAGTTAAAACCATTATAGTCAAACCAGGCTATGAATTAATAATTTTTATTTCAGCTGAGACGGAAAATTCACACAGTTTGCAATATAAGGGAGATAACTCTTTGTTCGGCTGAGCGGATTACGTCTACGAATTAGCACAAAATCGTCAGTAAAAGGAAGCGTTCTAAACCGAGAACAATTCTATAGATATGTGTATATCGACATCAATTGCTTATTTATAATATTACATCAAACATCACAAAAGTATCGGACAGTATTTCTAGAGGAAAAATTATTTTATTTTATTAAAAAGATAAAAGAGCGTTGTTCGTTCTAGAAAATTCAATTTACAAGCAACCATGTTCGGAAGTTTAGCATGTACTGTGGCTGAACTCGTTCACCATTCATCATGTAAGTTTGTATGCATCCTTCATTTACGTTTGAAGTTAGATCTCCAAAAGTATTATGTATTCTTACGTTGCAATGAAGTTTAGCATGAATGCCTGAGACGATAAGTAGAGAAACAATTTACCATTCTGGCTGATTCGCTCCATTTAGACGCGGTACGAGTTATCCTTCGGCGCTCTTTGTCGAAAAACAACGCGTTAGGTAGAACCAGTTAGTTCCGGTTGCATTCTCGAACATAGCGTCTGCACTGAATACTAGATCGCTCAAAGTATGTGGGGGTGGAAAACAGTACTGTGTCATTTACCATAACCATAGGGGCAAAATGATTGATGGAAGAGTTGTCAAGCTACATGGCATTCCAGCAAACAAGCAACGTAAACGAGCTTGGGAGCAGCGCTTACGTTTGATTCGACAAGATTACAACAAGGTCAAAGTTCGACTGGTTTGCTCTGAACATTTTGTTGGAAAACGTGGACCTGTATTTGGTGATGATGTCCCACCTGTCTTCACGTTTTCTTCCTCACGGACATCACCTTAGGAAGAAAAATGTATCAACTAACTCTGATGTAGATGTTGGTTTCTTGACCTATCCAGCTTACCATGTCGGATCAGATAGCGAAAGGATCACTCGTGCATTGAGTTTTGATGCGAGACCGGGACACTCCCCGCAGGTGTGTTTTGTTTGCGTTGTAAGGTTTGAGTACTAGCTGTAAGTGTAAAAATGATCAGTAAATAATATAATCGGTGATTTTAGTTGTAATGCAACTTGTTGTGTGTTTTAATGCCATTTTCTTGTCATCATCGACCCAATCTTACTAGATTAGATCCTTGTCATTACTATACTAATCCTGGGTTAAGCTGGAGTGCTTGTTTGAAAATGACTGGCATTGAGCTCCAGTTACTTAGTACTACATGTATCAATTTATTGAAAAAGGACTTAGAGGTGGAGTTAGTTATTTTGCCCACAGGTATACAACAGCAATTAACAAGTACTTACCTGATTACAACCCAAAGTTGGACTCCTCATACGTTCCTTACTGGGATGCCAACAACTTGCATGTGTGGACCCATTCTATAAACCCGAGTCAGTAGTGACTCTGGAACAGTTCGCAATGAATGTGCAATAGGCTTGACCTTTCGCATTACAGCCTTGCGCCAAAAATAGTTCGTTCTAAAACTACTTTTCTCTCCACTTTTTACAGAACTCATTCAGATGTCAAAACTTGTTTCCATTTCAACGCAAATATTTTATTGTATCGAATAAACGCGTTTTTGTTGTCTCAACAAGATTAAGTTCAGAGTTTAGTGCGAAATAGTCTTAGAACTACTTTTAATGGCGTATGTCAGGGAGCACATCGGCTATCCCACAAGCCTCTCGTGTGACCCTCATTTGCATAAATTGACCAAAAACCTTCCATCACGTGATGGAACGGTGCTAGAGATACTTCGCGGGTAGGCGAAATCTCTGGTTTACTAGAATGGGGTGAGCCATGAGTCAGAGCTTGCCTACTGGTCAGTTAAGTGGCTTGATGAATATTAACATATTGACTTAATAATAATAATAATAAATCCCTTTTATACCGCGCAATACTCCCACACAGTGAGACTCAAAGCGCCTAAAAAAAAAAAAATAGAAGTAAAAAAAAACACACAATAGGAATGTATATGAAAGTAATATACATCAAGGTAAGAGAAACAAAGATGAAAAGCAGGTGATATAAAACAACACAGCAACACAAACCAGACATTCAGTCAACATTCATACAGACGAAAAAACAAAACAAAACAAACAGTTTTACTTGGGTAAATTTACAGACAAAAAGCAAGTATATTATTATCTTGGAAGTGGATTTGGAATATCCAAAAGAATTACATAAACTACACAGTGATTACCCTCTTGTCCCAGAACAAATTACAATTAATGAGGCAGATCATTCACTGTACTGCAAAAGACTCTGAGATACGTTTCCGTGTTCAGTAGGAACAGTAAAAAAGTTGGTTCCAAATCTTAGGAAAAAGGAAAAGTATGTTGTTCATTACATGAATCTGCATCTGTATTTAGATTTGGGTTTGACAGTGACTAAAGTACATAGAGTACTCAAGTTTAGGCAATCACCTTGGTTAAGAGAATATATCGTTTTTAATGCTGAGAAGAGACAGCAAGCTAAGAATTCAGTTGAAAAGGATTTTTTTGAACTGATGAACAATGCTGTATTTGGGAAAACGATGGAAAACTTGAGAAAAATAATTGATGTCAAATTCGTGATAGATCAGAATGCCCTGCTTAAGTGGGCGGCTTGACCAAGCTACATCACTTCAAACATATTTAGTGAGAATCTTGTAGCCATCCATAGAAAGACACCAAGCTTGGAGCTAAACATATGTTGGCATGTGCATTCTTGATTTGTCAAAGCTATTGATGTATGATTTCCATTATAGCTTCATCAAGAAAAAATACAGTAGTCAAGCACATTTACTTTTCACTGACACTGATTTACTTACATATCATATAAAGACAGATGATGTATACAAAGACTACTGAGAGAAAAAAGATATGCTTGATCATTCAGATTATAAACCAGACAGTTCATCTTTTGATGATATCAACAAAAAAATTATTGGAAAGTTTGAAGACGATGCAGCGAGAATACCTGTTGTAGAGTCTGTAGGGTTAAAAAGCAAGATGTATTCATATGTTACAGCAGCAGGAAAGAATGGGAAAGCAGTACAGGGTGTAAAGAAACAAGTCATTTAAAAACAGAGTCTGCCATGATGACTGCAAAAGCGTCCTTTTTTTTAACTAAAACCCAAACATCACACCATGCAGGGCATTAGATCTGAACTTCATCAGTTGGGAACGTATAAGATACACAAGACAAGTCTGTCACGTTTTGGTGATAAATGATAAATTCTTGGTGACGGAGTATCTACATTAGCGTACTCCTAACATTTAAAATGTTGCTCCTAACAAAAAAAAGTATATACAATATAATTGGCAAAAATTAAGTCGCCTTACTTGGACCTCTTTGAGGATCCAATTGTTGATGGCTCCATTAATAAATTTGAATACGGTGAGTGTCGCGCATACACCTGCTAGGTAGGACCGTAACCTCTCATGCAGAGGGAGTCAGGAACTCAAGGAACACTACTGTTGGTTTAACAAAGATTTATTCACCCATCAGACACCCCCCCCCCCCCCCCCCCCCCCGCCCGAAGAATGAAATAGATGGAGGCAAAAGTGAATGATGGTAACGACGATAGATGATTGATGCTAAAGTGAATGATGGTAATGGCGATAGATGATTGGTGACCTACAATCTATGCACACAAGCGATGAGAAATGAAACAAATCTACAACACACATCTCAAACCCAAACACACGGGTGAAACTGCATCCCCCTCCTAACCCAACAAAACCTTAATGGTTGCCCGTGGCTCTCACGGTGTAACCTCAGCCACAGCACCACACTAACCATGCAGATACAACTGAAAGCCCGGTTGTCCACAACCGTCTACATCCGTACCCCCAACAAACTACAGTTGCCCACAACTGTCTAAACACGCATAGACCGCAGGGCGTGCCTTCGGATAACAACTCCTTTTACAGGTCCGCTCAGCCAAAATATGGACTATGTTCCCATATTATATTATGATAGTACAGTGGAGTCCGGATATATGACGGCCTGCATATATGTCGGAGTCCGCTTATATGTCGGGAGAACTCATTGGACGGAATCCGTCCCTTCTTTGTATGACTAAAAACTCAGGAAGCTATATGTCGGGTCTGCTGACGGGAAGCACGCTTATATGGCGGGTCAGCTGAGACCAAGTGACAACTTTGACAACTAATCTACCCGCCACAGTGAGTGCAGCAACGCCGCGAGAGGGTGAGAGAAGTGTTCACAGGCTAGACTCTCTCACTCTCACAAGAGTAAGACAGTCATTCCTTCCTCAAACTCTGCCAACATGGCCACACCAAAGAAAAGGATCAACCTCTCTGTAGCTGACAAGTTGAAAATGCTTCACAGAATGAAGTCCGGAGAGCCTAGACAAAAACTTGTTGCAGAGATGGGGATTTCGATGAGAACACTCGAGAGGATCATAGCAAATGAAGCGGAAATTCGTGACACAGCTGCCACCATCCCAGACAAGTCGCGAAAACGAAAATGAACCGGCAAAAACGAGGATGTTGAGTCGGCCCTTGGCTCGTGGTTATCGGCAGTTAGAAACAAAAAACAGACTGTCACAGGCCCTATGCTAATGGCGAAATCTAAAGATTTTGCAGAGCGCTTGGGCTCAGACTTTACCCAGAGCTCTGGCTGGTTGGCTAGATGGAAGAACCGGATGGGCATTAAGTTTAAGCGGGCTCACGGAGAAAAAACTATTCTGATGAAGCTTGACCTTGACCCTGACCCCCAACTTCACGTATATGTCGGGTCCGCTTATATGTCGGGTCAAACGGCTGGACAAACACCCGTCATTAATCCGGACTCCACTGTACATGATATTGGGGATTGAAAACAACAAAGTTCCCGCTTCGAAAAATAACTTTTAAAAGTGCGGATTTGTATGGCAAGGATTGCCTCCCTTTCAATTCTCCCTCGGTTTCTCCTTCCCTCCCTCCCTCTCTCCCTCCCTACCTCCCTCCCTCCCTTCCTCCCTCTGTCTCTCTCACTCACACACAGAAACACACACATATACACACATACATACACGCGCGCACACACACACACACACACACACACACGCACATACAAACACAAACACACACACATACACACGGAAGGACGGACGGACTGACGGACGAAAGAAAGGCAAACCGACAGTTTCAGTGCATGCGCCCACCAGAAATATGGATCCCATAAGCTGCACAGGTTCTTATCTATGCTTTCGTTCGAATGCACTGCTGATGAGTATGACTTTGAACAATGGTTTGTCACAGCAGGTGAGTTGCTCTCCGTTTGCACGCATAAGAGGCTGGTACTTGTTCCTTATATTCGATCCAGACCCATCGTCCACTCCGTCGCTACAGGCCGATCTCGCTTCTAGAAAGGTAGGCGGCATGGACATATCACTTTTTTGCTGTTGATTCAATGTCTGTATGTGTTCAATTTGTACAAAATGCACAGTTCATAGTAGAATATACTTCTTAATGACCCTTCTCCTGGAAGTTTGTTTCAGAAGTATATTCTACTATGAACTGTGCATTTTGTACAAATTGAACACATACAGACATTGAATCAACAGCAAAAAAGTGATATGTCCATGCCGCCTACCTTTCTAGAAGCGAGATCGGCGTGTAGCGACGAAGTGGACGATGGGTCTGCAGCGAATGTAAGGAACAAGTACCAGCCTCTTATGCGTGCAAACGGAGAGCAACTCACCTGCTGTGACAAACCATTGTTCAAAGTCATACTCATCAGCAGTGCATTCGAACGAAAGCATAGATAAGAACCTGTGCAGCTTATGGGATCCATATTTCTGGTGGGCGCATGCACTGAAACTGTCGGTTTGCCTTTCTTTCGTCCGTCAGTCCGTCCGTCCTTCCGTGTGTATGTGTGTGTGTTTGTGTTTGTATGTGCGTGTGTGTGTGTGTGTGTGTGTGTGTGCGCGCGTGTATGTATGTGTGTATATGTGTGTGTTTCTGTGTGTGAGAAAGAGAGACAGAGGGAGGAAGAGAGGGAGGGAGGTAGGGAGGGAGAGAGGGAGGGAGGGAAGGAGAAACCGAGGGAGAATTGAAAGGGAGGCAATCCTTGCCATACAAATCCGCACTTTTAAAAGTTATTTTTCGAAGCGGGAACTTTGTTGTTTTCAATCCCCAATATCATGTACAGTGGAGTCCGGATTAATGACGGGTGTTTGTCCAGCCGTTTGACCCGACATATAAGCGGACCCGACATATACGTGAAGTTGGGGGTCAGGGTCAAGGTCAAGCTTCATCAGAATAGTTTTTTCTCCGTGAGCCCGCTTAAACTTAATGCCCATCCGGTTCTTCCATCTAGCCAACCAGCCAGAGCTCTGGGTAAAGTCTGAGCCCAAGCGCTCTGCAAAATCTTTAGATTTCGCCATTAGCATAGGGCCTGTGACAGTCTGTTTTTTGTTTCTAACTGCCGATAACCACGAGCCAAGGGCCGACTCAACATCCTCGTTTTTGCCGGTTCATTTTCGTTTTCGCGACTTGTCTGGGATGGTGGCAGCTGTGTCACGAATTTCCGCTTCATTTGCTATGATCCTCTCGAGTGTTCTCATCGAAATCCCCATCTCTGCAACAAGTTTTTGTCTAGGCTCTCCGGACTTCATTCTGTGAAGCATTTTCAACTTGTCAGCTACAGAGAGGTTGATCCTTTTCTTTGGTGTGGCCATGTTGGCAGAGTTTGAGGAAGGAATGACTGTCTTACTCTTGTGAGAGTGAGAGAGTCTAGCCTGTGAACACTTCTCTCACCCTCTCGCGGCGTTGCTGCACTCACTGTGGCGGGTAGATTAGTTGTCAAAGTTGTCACTTGGTCTCAGCTGACCCGCCATATAAGCGTGCTTCCCGTCAGCAGACCCGACATATAGCTTCCTGAGTTTTTAGTCATACAAAGAAGGGACGGATTCCGTCCAATGAGTTCTCCCGACATATAAGCGGACTCCGACATATATGCAGGCCGTCATATATCCGGACTCCACTGTACTATCATAATATAATATGGGAACATAGTCCATATTTTGGCTGAGCGGACCTGTAAAAGGAGTTGTTATCCGAAGGCACGCCCTGCGGTCTATGCGTGTTTAGACAGTTGTGGGCAACTGTAGTTTGTTGGGGGTACGGATGTAGACGGTTGTGGACAACCGGGCTTTCAGTTGTATCTGCATGGTTAGTGTGGTGCTGTGGCTGAGGTTACACCGTGAGAGCCACGGGCAACCATTAAGGTTTTGTTGGGTTAGGAGGGGGATGCAGTTTCACCCGTGTGTTTGGGTTTGAGATGTGTGTTGTAGATTTGTTTCATTTCTCATCGCTTGTGTGCATAGATTGTAGGTCACCAATCATCTATCGCCATTACCATCATTCACTTTAGCATCAATCATCTATCGTCGTTACCATCATTCACTTTTGCCTCCATCTATTTCATTCTTCGGGCGGGGGGGGGGGGGGGGGGGGGGGTGTCTGATGGGTGAATAAATCTTTGTTAAACCAACAGTAGTGTTCCTTGAGTTCCTGACTCCCTCTGCATGAGAGGTTACGGTCCTACCTAGCAGGTGTATGCGCGACACTCACCGTATTCAAATTTATTAATGGAGCCATCAACAATTGGATCCTCAAAGAGGTCCAAGTAAGGCGACTTAATTTTTGCCAATTATATTGTATATACTTTTTTTTGTTAGGAGCAACATTTTAAATGTTAGGAGTACGCTAATGTAGATACTCCGTCACCAAGAATTTATCATTTATCACCAAAACGTGACAGACTTGTCTTGTGTATCTTATACGTTCCCAACTGATGAAGTTCAGATCTAATGCCCTGCATGGTGTGATGTTTGGGTTTTAGTTAAAAAAAAGGACGCTTTTGCAGTCATCATGGCAGACTCTGTTTTTAAATGACTTGTTTCTTTACACCCTGTACTGCTTTCCCATTCTTTCCTGCTGCTGTAACATATGAATACATCTTGCTTTTTAACCCTACAGACTCTACAACAGGTATTCTCGCTGCATCGTCTTCAAACTTTCCAATAATTTTTTTGTTGATATCATCAAAAGATGAACTGTCTGGTTTATAATCTGAATGATCAAGCATATCTTTTTTCTCTCAGTAGTCTTTGTATACATCATCTGTCTTTATATGATATGTAAGTAAATCAGTGTCAGTGAAAAGTAAATGTGCTTGACTACTGTATTTTTTCTTGATGAAGCTATAATGGAAATCATACATCAATAGCTTTGACAAATCAAGAATGCACATGCCAACATATGTTTAGCTCCAAGCTTGGTGTCTTTCTATGGATGGCTACAAGATTCTCACTAAATATGTTTGAAGTGATGTAGCTTGGTCAAGCCGCCCACTTAAGCAGGGCATTCTGATCTATCACGAATTTGACATCAATTATTTTTCTCAAGTTTTCCATCGTTTTCCCAAATACAGCATTGTTCATCAGTTCAAAAAAATCCTTTTCAACTGAATTCTTAGCTTGCTGTCTCTTCTCAGCATTAAAAACGATATATTCTCTTAACCAAGGTGATTGCCTAAACTTGAGTACTCTATGTACTTTAGTCACTGTCAAACCCAAATCTAAATACAGATGCAGATTCATGTAATGAACAACATACTTTTCCTTTTTCCTAAGATTTGGAACCAACTTTTTTACTGTTCCTACTGAACACGGAAACGTATCTCAGAGTCTTTTGCAGTACAGTGAATGATCTGCCTCATTAATTGTAATTTGTTCTGGGACAAGAGGGTAATCACTGTGTAGTTTATGTAATTCTTTTGGATATTCCAAATCCACTTCCAAGATAATAATATACTTGCTTTTTGTCTGTAAATTTACCCAAGTAAAACTGTTTGTTTTGTTTTGTTTTTTCGTCTGTATGAATGTTGACTGAATGTCTGGTTTGTGTTGCTGTGTTGTTTTATATCACCTGCTTTTCATCTTTGTTTCTCTTACCTTGATGTATATTACTTTCATATACATTCCTATTGTGTGTTTTTTTTTACTTCTTTTTTTTTTTTTAGGCGCTTTGAGTCTCACTGTGTGGGAGTATTGCGCGGTATAAAAGGGATTTATTATTATTATTATTAAGTCAATATGTTAATATTCATCAAGCCACTTAACTGACCAGTAGGCAAGCTCTGACTCATGGCTCACCCCATTCTAGTAAACCAGAGATTTCGCCTACCCGCGAAGTATCTCTAGCACCGTTCCATCACGTGATGGAAGGTTTTTGGTCAATTTATGCAAATGAGGGTCACACGAGAGGCTTGTGGGATAGCCGATGTGCTCCCTGACATACGCCATTAAAAGTAGTTCTAAGACTATTTCGCACTAAACTCTGAACTTAATCTTGTTGAGACAACAAAAACGCGTTTATTCGATACAATAAAATATTTGCGTTGAAATGGAAACAAGTTTTGACATCTGAATGAGTTCTGTAAAAAGTGGAGAGAAAAGTAGTTTTAGAACGAACTATTTTTGGCGCAAGGCTGTAATGCGAAAGGTCAAGCCTATTGCACATTCATTGCGAACTGTTCCAGAGTCACTACTGACTCGGGTTTATAGAATGGGTCCACACATGCAAGTTGTTGGCATCCCAGTAAGGAACGTATGAGGAGTCCAACTTTGGGTTGTAATCAGGTAAGTACTTGTTAATTGCTGTTGTATACCTGTGGGCAAAATAACTAACTCCACCTCTAAGTCCTTTTTCAATAAATTGATACATGTAGTACTAAGTAACTGGAGCTCAATGCCAGTCATTTTCAAACAAGCACTCCAGCTTAACCCAGGATTAGTATAGTAATGACAAGGATCTAATCTAGTAAGATTGGGTCGATGATGACAAGAAAATGGCATTAAAACACACAACAAGTTGCATTACAACTAAAATCACCGATTATATTATTTACTGATCATTTTTACACTTACAGCTAGTACTCAAACCTTACAACGCAAACAAAACACACCTGCGGGGAGTGTCCCGGTCTCGCATCAAAACTCAATGCACGAGTGATCGTTTCGCTATCTGATCCGACATGGTAAGCTGGATAGGTCAAGAAACCAACATCTACATCAGAGTTAGTTGATACATTTTTCTTCCTAAGGTGATGTCCGTGAGGAAGAAAACGTGAAGACAGGTGGGACATCATCACCAAATACAGGTCCACGTTTTCCAACAAAATGTTCAGAGCAAACCAGTCGAACTTTGACCTTGTTGTAATCTTGTCGAATCAAACGTAAGCGCTGCTCCCAAGCTCGTTTACGTTGCTTGTTTGCTGGAATGCCATGTAGCTTGACAACTCTTCCATCAATCATTTTGCCCCTATGGTTATGGTAAATGACACAGTACTGTTTTCCACCCCCACATACTTTGAGCGATCTAGTATTCAGTGCAGACGCTATGTTCGAGAATGCAACCGGAACTAACTGGTTCTACCTAACGCGTTGTTTTTCGACAAAGAGCGCCGAAGGATAACTCGTACCGCGTCTAAATGGAGCGAATCAGCCAGAATGGTAAATTGTTTCTCTACTTATCGTCTCAGGCATTCATGCTAAACTTCATTGCAACGTAAGAATACATAATACTTTTGGAGATCTAACTTCAAACGTAAATGAAGGATGCATACAAACTTACATGATGAATGGTGAACGAGTTCAGCCACAGTACATGCTAAACTTCCGAACATGGTTGCTTGTAAATTGAATTTTCTAGAACGAACAACGCTCTTTTATCTTTTTAATAAAATAAAATAATTTTTCCTCTAGAAATACTGTCCGATACTTTTGTGATGTTTGATGTAATACTATAACTAAGCAATTGATGTCGTCGATATATACATTTAGATCTATAGAATTGTTCCCGGTTTAGAACGCTTCCTTTTACTGACGATTTTGTGCAAATTCGTAGACGTAATCCGACTCATCCGATCCAAGGGTTATCTCCCTTATATTGCAAACCGCGTGAATTTTCCGTCTCAGCTGAAATTAAAATTATTAATTCATAGCCTGGTTTGACTATAATGGTTTTAACTTTTAAATTTATATATACGTGTAAATGATGATGATGGTATAACAACGAAACACTGTGCAATGATGTAATTCAACTCGTTCTCTACTATTTCGAGTTTAGACGGTGGCCAAAGCACGTAGCGTAAGGCATAGGTGGGAGTAGAAGACCTGTTCAGAGCAGACGCCCTAGGGCTGTGAGTGCCTTTCGGTGGTGTTCTGTGTGTTTCCTCCTTTCTCGCCCACCAACCCCCACCCGTCTACTCCCCTCCCCACCACTCCCTACCCAAGCCTCCCCTTCCCGAAAGCGCCTTGTTCCACCCCCCACCCTACCCCCTGCTCAGCCCTCTCCTCCTCCTCCTCAATCAATCAATCAATCAATCACCACTCCTCCCCAACACCACACCCCCCCCTATACTCCCTTTGCCCCACCCCTTTTCCCCGTATTTCCCCCATCCCCTCCAGCCTCCCCCCACTCCCTCCCTTCTCTCCTGTCGCCCTCTACCTTTGCCAAGCTCGTCCTTCACCAAGGACTTGGAAAACATGCGGCGTGTTGTTTACGCTAGTATTTCGTAAGACCTTGTGAGGAATAGGCGGGTGTCAACATGATGAAAGCAGATGTGAGGCGTTCCAAGGTCGCCACATGTTGACATAGGCCTACGCCTCGGAAGGCCTCGTGTCTACGCAACGCGGCCCTGCACGAGAGAAGTACCGAGACTCTCATCAGCTGGAAGGGATTGGACATTGCTGCTTCGAGAGGCAGCCTCTGTTTGTGTTCGTGACGTGTGACGGTTTGACGCACCTCTCTGCAGTTCCTCTACAGCTTCAGTCAGACTTTCCTCCTTCCTTGACACGCTCCCCACTTCGGACGTGAATACACGGAGAGTAAGTACAACGAATGTGTTTGACTGACACATACCTGCGGAGGAAAAAAGTCATTCTGTAAATTTTCTGTGTACATTTCAATGCATGAACGCTTTTCAGTAAAGATTTATCCACGATGTTTTTGGCTCTCGTTGACGTGTATTACAAGCACTTTTGAGGAGGAATAAACAAACAAATAGAATTCAGTTGCAACGTTTGTTGTTATTTTATATCTTGATATTGCATGGTGTAATTCTGTAGGAGTCGTAGTTCGGCAGAGAGTGTTTATGTATGGTGTCATTCCGTAGAAGCTTTAGTTTGGCACACTGTATTTTTTATGGTGTGATTCTGCAGGAGTTGTAATGTGCCATAGAGTGTTTGTGTACGGGGTCATTCTGTAAGATTTGTAGTTTAGCACGCAGTGTTTATGTATGGTGTCATTCTGTAGCAGTTGTAGCCTGGCCCACTTTGATTACATTAAGTACTCTAAACAAGTTTGAAGGGTTGGGAAGTTCCTGCAAATACTTTATTTTGTCTTTTTGCTTTGGCCCGTCGTAGACGTTTAAATCAAAGCGAACGACACAATGGTTGCAGCCAATATAAAATCCCACATTGTCACCATATTTAAATAAACCCAGATTTCTCCGTCCCAGGGATAGAACCACGTTACTGCGCCTCGCACATCGTCCAACACAAAAGCATGCTCGCCCATCTCCGCATGTCAAAGACATGTTTTCAACAAGCGAGAAGAGGTTGCGGGGCTGAACGTGGACTCTTGCGAGAGGAGAGAGCACTGGGGGGTAGGCTGGTAGGACCTTTTTTTTCTTCTTTCTTCTTGTCGATCGCTAGATGTATGCGCCAGTCGCCCGCACAAATGCAGCTGTTCTCCGCAGCTCCTCCAGGTTGCCATAGAGTTTGCTCCTCACTGGTGTTGCGTCTGGCCATATGGCTCTTCTGATGG